>OY754975.1:12845789-13128289 GCA_963576475.1 Molanna angustata
TAAGACAGATAAAAGAGAAGGTAATTGAATACCAAACTCCTGCCTTTGTCTGCTTTGTGGATTTAATGAAGGCCTTCGATAGAGTACAACTCAAGGATATTATTAATATGTTGGTAGCTAAGGATGTACCTCCAGAATTAATAAACATCATAAGAGATATAAATTTGGGAAGCAGTACAAAGATAAGAAACGACAATGAATTAAGCAATTCAATCCCTATAATGACAGGTGTCCGACAAGGAGATAGTCTAAGCCCATTCCTGTTTAATCTAATAATGGATGAACTAATCAAGGAAATTAAATCGCCCCAGCTTGGGTACAGAATGGGGAAGGAAATTGTTAATGTAATTTGCTATGCCGACGACGCTATTATAGTAGCCGAAACTAACAATGACCTACAGACAATGCTGAACAGGTTACATAGCACCTGCAAACAATACAACATGGCAATTTCAATTAATAAGACTAAATGTATGACATTCTCAAAAACACACATAGCATGCAATCTGACTATAGACAACAACCCAATTGAACAGGTTAATACCTTTAGATACCTAGGAATTGACATAACAGAAGATGCTGACCTCTGTGAAGAAATTCAGAGCCAAGTCAATAAGGCAGCTGCAGTCTCGGGCGCCCTAAAATCCATTATTTGGAAAAATGAGGATATGGCCATTAAAAGCAAAGTGAGAATCTACAAAGCATGCGTAAGACCAGTGATGACATACGGTATAGAGGCACGAGCAGACACAGTCAGAAGCAAACAAATGTTGAGGACTTCAGAAATGAGGACATTGAGAGCAATTGCAGGCAAAACCCTGAGAGACCGAGTGAGGAACTCCAGAATAAGGGAACTATGTGAGGTTGACGATATCATCAGATGGAGCAGGCAGCGGAGGAGGGACTGGTATGGTCATGTCCAAAGGATGGACAGCACCAGACTTCCTCATATCGTGCTTCACAATCAGCCTCACGGAACCCGCCCTCGCGGTAGACCGCCAAAAAGATGGAGGGATAGCTGGGGGTCCACTTCGCAGGAAGAGCAGGCCTCTTAAAAAACAGACCTGAAGGTCTATTCAAAAGAAGAAGAAGAAGAAGAAGAAGAAGTATTCTAATGCCAGTGTAAAGAGTTTTGGTGATATTGTATCTCCCTGTCGGATTCCTCTTTTAATCTGTATTTTATCTGTTCATATCATATAATACAACGCAATATATCATATAATATGTCATATAATACAACGCAAATATTAAATAATTTTGAAATTATTGCATATTTGCGACTTTGTTTTCTATTCAAAACATGTACGTCAGGATAAGATAGTAAGGAGGTCAGTCCTTTTTTCCTATCCAGAATATATAAACAACTTGATGCTATGCTTATATGTATGGAGATTAAGTTTCAAACTATTGAGAATCCCCGTAGATAATGTAATTTATCAAGAGAAGTTATTTCTCTTAACACATTGACAAATATCAAGTTAAGATACGCGTGATTTGTTTGCCAGGTCTATATTTTTCATGGTTTACTTTGAGGCCAAAAAAAAAACAGGCTTCGCAGCAAATTATGTTCTATTTACGGATTTATTCAGAATTCGGAGTAGAACATTTCATTAGATGCAACTATGTAGAGACATATAAATCATACGACATCATTAAGGTGTTCATCAATAATGTAGGTATGTTTTCTTTATAGAATTTTAAATTATCAAGTTGGGGTGTTTCGGCGATTTAAGATAATTTAAAAAAAATGGTAATATAGACAGTCTTACACATAAATTTGTCATGTATATATGATTTTATTAATATTTTTTTTTCAGAAACCCTTGAACTTTTCCATTACAACAAATTTGAGATATTGTATTTGTCTATATTAATAAAAAAAATCAGAATTCTAGTTTTGATGGTTTTTGATATATATGGAAAATGAAATAAGTATTCCAATGTTGATAACCCCTGACTGGAACAATAATTCATAATTCCGAGTAAAAAAAAATACTGGCCCGAATTTATTTATTTTTTTAGAAATTTTAGGATCTGTGCATTAAGCAAACCAAATGTAATAAGGGTACACACAAATAATGTTCTATCTCGAGTTCTGAATTTATCCATATATAGAACATACTAAATGCTGCGAAGCCTCTAAGATGATGTTTTTTACTTCAATATTGTAATAACCATGGAAAATTTTATAGACCTGGTATTTCAAATCACGCGGATCTTGGCTTGAAACTATGTCGATATGTTGAGAGAAATTAATTATATTGAACAAATCGACAGTTGGAGTATTTTAATTATATAACTTACTACACTTTGTGCGGCTTCGGGTTTTCCTGCACCTTCGGTTGCGTAATCGTTTCTTGTTTTATTCTTGGTTTCCGTTCAGCCAGCCACTTCATAGCCTCTGGATGTCTTACCAGACTCCTTACCTCCGTATCAGGCACTCCTTTACAAGATGCTGGATGGTTTGCCTGCTTGCTCCACAGTCACATTCCGTAGAATACTTTTTTCCCCTTTTCCACATTTGATGATTACTGAATTGATAATTACTGCAAAATAAAAGAGGCATTAATTCGTATCGTATTAATATTGTGTCTCTTTCCATTTCATTCCATGAATTCAACAAATTATTTCGATAAGGATATGCACTAAGTTCCAGTAATATTTTACATTGTACACAAATGGGTTACTTTGTTGTTATGGAGTGATCTCATCCATCAATGTCTCGGATCGTCGTTTCCTTACCAATATGAAAAATGGACAAGCATTTCTGAATAGCACCAAGAACACTGAACGAGGAGGGTGAGGGGTACTTGAAATCAATGAGTAATTGATCATTATTAAGTATTTCCTTCTTTGTATTCACGGATTCCTTTCCATTGAGCTTAGCCGTTTTAACATTATGTTCAAATTATATAAACTTAAGTAAAAATCTTAGTGTTTCATTTTATTTAACAGCATTGTCGGTCTCAGTTGGTTGGCTACCTGACTGCTGAGCTAAAGATCCCGTGTTCGATTCTCGTTGGAGACATAGTTTTTAATTGTGTTGTCAGTCTGGATCTGTGAGACGATAAATATCGCAAGTCTCCAGCATGTGTAATCTGCACTTGTTATTGGGTGCGTGTAAAATCAATTTTTGAAATAGTAAGTACCTACCTGTTAGTTGCTCGAGATAATACAAAAATAATTGCAATGAAAAAAACAGACATTGATATTCAGGCCATGAATTTAAAATTACTTCAATTTTACGTGATAACGGGCCTTTATAACAGTCTCAGTTTAAGAGCTAAACTTAAGTTTTACAAAAATATAGCGTATTACAGTGTCCGTTTAGGCCTAATCTTCCCTCAAATACGTCACTAAAACGACAAATATTTAACTCAACGTTTCTGGCGGATTAAGTACTTAACGGTGAGTCAATCTCCCCTTAACATTAATCTTGAGTTTAACAAACTCAATGAGTTGAGGGCCGACTGTAATACCAGGCCGATTATCTACATAGGTACATAGCCTCAAAAATTTAAAATCTATTTTACTTTCAAGTTCGCAAACATAGAATTATAAGTAATCTAAGTTCGCAAATATAAAAATATAGAAAGATATTTTTTATTCATATAGATACCTACGTAATAATCGAATTTTGTACATACACACAAACACATATTTTGTTCGAGTTAAGTCCAGAGATTTTTTTTCTTTGATATTATTAACAGTTTGATATTAAAATTTATACACGATATACTTACCTACACTGCCAAAACTTGAATTCAATGAATACATCAATTTAAATGCAAACTACGAAGAAATCGTCCTATAGTAAAAAGCCAGCCAGTTTGCATTTGTTTATAAATAAATAAATAAATTCTTCATTTTTCTTCAACATAATATGAAAAAATATTATAAAAAAACAAAACAACAATAAAAAATATGTAAGATCATATTAAAGAACCTCAAATAAAAAAAACTACTTATAATTGTATATGTTAACATAACATGAAAAAAAATTCAACGATTATTAAGGATATAAAAAAACAAGAGAAATCCCACCAGATAATGCCTGTTTGAGGGTATAACAAAAATCATTTGTTTGTAAATTTTTTTATTGTAAACAAAAAGATAAATAAATAAACAATGATTGTAACATTAATAATATAACATTTATGTAAGTCTTGGCATTTGTTTTAACGTTTCTATGTTTTGTTGCTATTATTTCCCTAAGATAACTACCCATGATCAAATATTCCTAATATATCTTCGGAATACTCAGAGATCCTGGGGGGCAAGTCTGGTCCGACCGGCGAAATCACAACCCTAGTGATTTCCCATATCATGGATATAATTAATATATGGAGTTCTGTAATATCTTTTTTTTTATCATAATAAAATGAATATGTCCTTGTTAAACAAGTACATATACATCTTCTAACGTTCCCTAAAATAAGCAAATAAATGCTTGTGCTATAGGTGAACGAAATCGGTCGAGGCAGGATTCGAACTCGCGACCACTGGATTACTAGTCCAGCGCGCTAACCGCTCTGCCATCGACCCATCTAAAGAACACTTTAGATGTCATAGAACTCCATATGATAATTATATCCATGATATGGGTAGTCATTTGGGTTTGGGTTTCGCCTGTCGGACCAGACTTGCCCCCCTGATTTATTTTTTTTATTTTTGTTTGAATAAAAGTTTTAATTTTTTTTTCCTTCACTACATTTCCGGCGTTCCATACTTCTTGACATGCAAAACAAAACAGCGTCACAAAGACATGATTGTACAATTTATATGCGATAGATACTTAGTATAATAACATGTGCATTGTACCAACCAACACATGTTTAAAAAATATTTTAGTTGGTTCAAATAACCATGTTGCTGAAAACACATCAGTGGTTGGGAACTTAATCTCAAACGTCAAATAAAATCTCAAAGATTAAAATCTGTAGCAATTTATAGTAAGTATTAAGTATTAGCATCGTCCGAAGGACACAAAATATACGATGCATCATTAATTTTGTATTCAAAAATATGAAGACAAAATTCATAGTTGGTTTTGTTCATAAAATTTTTTGCAATTGAATCAATAATGAATGTAAATAACTTTAATAATTAAAAAATATTCTTTAGTAATATCAATTTTAATAATAATTTTGTAACTTTGAATTTTAAATTAAATTTTTTTATAATATTTGCAGCATTGTTATTGTTAATTTTATTTTTAACTGTTTGTATGGTGTCTAATTCTACATAATTCTCTATTTTCTTTTTGTCTATTTCATCTGAATCTATATATTTCTGTTTCTATATTTTTGTCTTTGTCTATATTTTTATTTCTTACAATATTTTTATCTTTGTTTGTAATTAATTATTAGTATTGTATCAAGTAAATGGCTTATGCCGTATACTGTGAGAATGAATAAATAAATAAACAATGATGGTCACTTGGGGGAAATTGTTTTTTGGCAATGACCGCATCTTGTACAGCTCATTGTTTAATATTTAAAGTATAAAAGGCTTCATCTGTATAATAATGCATTTAATAACATAGTTATATAAGTGAAATTATAAATAATGCCAAATCTGCGAATCGATCCCAGGACCAGAAGAATCTTTTCAATATGATTAGTCCGAAAATTATATTAGAAATATTTTTAAACAGTATGCGGGCAGACTCTAGGAAATGTGTTTTTCAAGCCTGGTCAACTGCTATGATTGATTATTTATGTAATTCAAGATTCTTTAGATCCATTTATATTTTGAAAAAAAAAATAATCAAATTCATATTGCACTTTTCATCTAACCTACGATATCTTAAATGAACTCGATACCTACCTCTTGATATACTATACTGTATTTTTTTTACTTCGTATTATGAAAAAAATATATAGTAAGCATGGAGTAAGATATATATTGGTATCTCAGAAATTAATTTCTGCCAGTCTTCAAAAACTTCCAAGTTATCCTCAAAGTACTTACACCAAAGTAGGTACGACCCATGATTGTCGAGAACAAAGAACACATTGCAAAGGTTGTCGACGACTGTATTCGACAGATGTTACAACTTTACCATAAAACCGTGGTCTGACGAAATGAGAAAATACCCGTTTAATGCCGTGTAAGCAGCCAGCATAAGGGAGAAAAATAAATTAAAAATTGAAAATATCTAATGTAGGTACATACTTTAACATGTCTGGAAATTTTCAACGAGACGCATAAACTTTGACGAAATGACAATTTTGCTATGAATAGTTTTATCTAGATAAGAATTACTTCTTTTCCTGGTGCTGTGTCAGGAACCCCCGACGTTGACGATCACTCTGGCAAATTCTGTGCTACCCGAATATCTGCTCCACAGTTATGAAGCCCGTCCGTTCCCTAATATTACACAGCCAGGACATATGTCTCTGCCAGGAACTTGCCCAGCAGTATTAATTGAAGAAGTTGTATTTTTCTCCCCTCGTTATGTCAACTAGATAATATGCGATCTGGCCGATCTTTTTTGTAGACAGGAGTTGCTTGGTTATTCTGTGTCGACTTAAGACTTCTGAGTTTGTAATCAAATCTGTCCAAGGGATATTGAGAATTCTGCGGGGCAATCACATCTCAAAAGCTTCCGCCAGTTCATGGTGTTAACCTTCAGCGTCCAAGTATCACAGCCATATAACAACACAGAACATACATTAGAATTCATCATCCTCTGTGTTAGGTCCAGATTGAGCTTTTCGTATAAGAATTTGTTTACTCGAAATATTTGAATTTTTAATCAGTTCCCAGTTTCATTGCATTTCATAAACAAGAATTGTTATATTATCATAAACACATGTTTGTATAATTTTTTTCAGTATTAAATGTAAGACATTGCATGAACTGCCATAATTTATTGACCGAAACAAAATTTTAGTTATAATTTTTTTTTATTTTTTATATTCATTATTTTTATTTCTCAATAAAAATAATAATATCTCTCTCGCATAAGAGGCTAAAATTTACCTCCAAAATGGTTCGAAGTACCTTTCTACTTGTAACAAAAGATGGTTGAAAATAGTTACCTATATAATATGTATATGTACGTTCAGTACCGCAATTGCAGGAAGTTCCGGTCATGTTAAAAGTATATACTGTGTACTAAATTTTCTACATATCTGCAATATGATATCGCAAAATAAAGATCGTCCAAATAGCCAGGAACGAGTGTTTTTTTGTGGAAATCCATTAACCAAAGGGATGTGAAAATATATTATGTTCTTACATTTTTCTTCTTCTTCCTGAAGCTAATAATCCATAAATAAAATATCAATGTCCTTCGACCTCTTTTGGTTCATATTAGAATATTTTGTTTGCTATTAAAGCAATGCACTTCCTATCAAAGTATTTCTGATATTCATTTTTTTTTTAACATGTCTACGTAGGGGACGCCAGCTATTAGGATTTGGGTCCATTTTACTCTTCCGAAGAAGCGCACTACGTAGCGTTGGGAGGGGTTTGCAATCTAGAAATGAGTTTATTAATTCGGATTTTAAAAAGACCCGGGTTGTACGAAGATGGAAACACAGAATTCGGAAGATCGTTCCACAGTCGGGCTGCTGTATTAATAAAGGAGTTCGAGAAGCAACTTGTTCGTATATGTTGAAGGTCCACTGTGAATGGATGCTGCGATTGAGTGAAGCGAGTGACTCTGTTGCGAATGAGTGGAGGAGGGACCAAAGATGCAAGTTCTTCTGAGCAATTCCCGTGGTAGTATCTATAGAATAAACTTAAAATACCGACTCTGCGTCTGTGTTCTAGTGATTGCAATCTATCAGTCAGTGATGGATCATCAATCAGACGTATAGCACGCCTTTGGACAGCGTCGAGGGTATTCAGTAGGTATTGGGGGGCGCCACTCCAGAGGTGACTGCCATATTCAATAATTGGACGTATTTGCGCTTTGTAGAGTATACAGATCTGGGTCTTAGTAAAATATCTGCGCGCTCTATATATAGTACGCTCATTTTTTTGGAGGCGAGTTTCACCTTAGCTTCGATGGAGCCCTTGTAGTGTAATTGGTTCGTTATAGATACTCCAAGCAGGTCGATAGAGCTGCTGTTAGGTAGGGTGCTTCCGTTGAAAGAAACTTGCAATTCATTGGGGTTTCTCTTCGCAGAAATTAGACAGGCTTGGGTTTTTGAGACGTTAAATGAAACAAGATTACTTTCACCCCAGGTATTGATTGAGTGGAGGTAGCTATTTATTTTTTGATGAAGGTCTTTCCGGGCTTCTGATATTTCACTCTGTTTAGGAGGTTTGTCAAAAGAGAAATTGTCATGGACTGTGCTGTCATCAGCGTAACAGTGGATGGGGGCGCGTAAGAGCAAGTCATTAATATGTAGGAGGAATAGGGTTGGAGATAGAATGGACCCTTGAGGAACTCCCGCATTAATGGAATGGGGAGAAGAAGAGCAACCGTCCACTACAGTTATGACTTCGCGATCTTTTAAAAAATTCGCAATCCAAGTACACAGAGACTGGGGTAGTCCATAAGAAGGGAGTTTCATTAAGAGACCTCGGTGCCAAACCCGGTCGAAAGCTTTAGAGATGTCAAGGGCGACAGTTTGAGCTTCTCCAAAGCGTTCCATAACTCGACCCCAAACGGATGTCACATACGGATTTTGTTGATGTAGAAGAAAGCACTATAGGATGCTTTCTATATTATTAGACCTTAAAATTAAGTGCAAATCTTTGAGATACATATTCCTGTAACTTGTCACCTATCAAATGCAGTAAAATTAGCACTTTTTGTAAGATTTTATAGAAAACTAGCGGACCCGACAGACGTTGTCCTGCATGAACCTTGGCTTGCCTGTTATTAGCTGGTTTAACAAACATAAAAAGGATTGATTACCTTATAAAAGGAAGCAAGGCACATGCGTGTATACCCACATATCAGTCTTGCCTCACATAAAAAGGCAAAATACATAATGGTTAATGAACTATATATGTAAGATGTATTTGTTACCTGTTATAGTTTCGATTACCCGGCCCTGATGGGATACACACTAATATTCTCTCTCTCTCTCTCTCTCTCTCTCTCTCTCCCTCTCCGTTTTTCTAGTCACAAAAAAATCGAAGATTCGGAATCCCCTAAAAATTGATTCTTTTATTTGAGATGGATATTGAGAAGTTTGGAGAAAGACTTTTCAAAGAATAATCAAAGAATTGGTCTATTTTGAAACTTAAATAAGCTATCATTAAAAAATGCCATAAGCGTACCTATCTATATACCTATGTATATAATATCTTTCAAACATAAAATATATATTTATAACTTCATTTTATAGTAGGTACCTACGGAGTTGTACATTTTTTCACTATAGAAAATTCACTCTAATATAAGTTTGTTGTTTGATCTTGACGTTTCAATCACAAAATATACCTTTATAACCTCACTATTACGGAGGTTTTTAACAAAATAATATAATATTCATAAATTAATTGAAATATTTAAACAAAAATATTACGAAAACTTACATTGAGATGACTTTGATATAACTATCGTCATAATACCACTTAAAACAGAATATACTTGGATAAAAACTAAATAGCTTTGTACAATAATGATAAAAAAAATATACAAATAATTTAATAATTTCATAAAATATTAAAAATATGAAAACAAATACCGCAAACAGCATTGAGAAAACATCAAGTTTTAATGTCATAACCAACATTGCATAATATTATGACATATCGGAAGCCAATGTTCCCACTATTCAAAATGCGTATTCCGATAATATTTATAACGATTCTCATTTTTATTATTCTTTTATTAAATTCCTTTTTGTGAATCTAATCCATTCAGGGACTCATAAAAACACACACAAAAAGTTTCATCAAAATCGGTTCAGCCATTTAAGAGGAGTTCAGTGACATACACACGTACGGAAGAATTATATATATAAAGATGTGCTAAACATTACAAGAAAAACAGTTGTTCTTAAGATTATTTATTGAAAAATGAATTTTTGAGAGTGGATACATTAACATTATATTATTTTATGTTGTACTGTTTTCCGGGCAAATAACAGGTACAATATCAAATAATATTAATTTAGCACACATCCAATAACAAGTACCCGCATTCTGGAAACTTGTGATATTTATCGTCGTATCGTCATAAATCCAGACTGAAAAAAAAAACAATTAAAAATGTGTCTCCAAATCGAAATCTCGGAAATTAAACCCGGGACCTCTGCTACGGGAGTTGGCTATCTAAGCAACTGAACCACAAAGGCTGACAATTATTGTGTTTAAACAATTCAACTAAAAAAATATTTTTCATGTAGGTATAGATATATTTTGTTTACCTACGAAACATTGGCTCGAGTCATGAGTCAAATATTGATCAACTGTCACTTGTGCGGTATAGAGATATATAGCTTTTTGTTTTCACGTCACTCTTCAAATAATGAATAGCACATCTGATGCCTCACCGCAGAGAGGAAGCTCCCATTTATATATTTTTATATGAATCCAAAGCGATATTATATACGGTATGGATGGCAATTGACATGTGGGAAAGAATTTGTGATGAAGAGAGAATGATAAAAACAATGCCGTAGAAAGGATTTTACCCACATCTAGGAACCGATGAAATTCAGGGTAACCTCATATTGTTGTTTTCTTCATAAAATATAAAGCAAAGTAGAGAAAACCATAATACCAGTGCCAATTCACAACCAAATCATTAGGATGTCTTGGGCCTTAAAGAAATCAGGTATGTACCTCGAAGGCGATTTCATTATTCTGATTAAATGTGACGTCACATACCTGTAAAATCCTCCAGAATTTTAACAAAATTTATTCCTTGACAAAATAAATATGTCTGTTCTGGACATGCGCATTCTACTCATTTGAAAGTGCATATATTTCGATCCCCAGCAGAAGATAAATTTATTTAAATTTTGCTTTTCTGGGCTGGAAACACTGGTTAGTTGGAAAAAAATTGCCATACGGCAATAAACTCGCCACTTGCGCAGGGTGCAAGGAAGTGTTCATTGTTGAAATTGTTATATTCCTTCAAGTGTCAAATAATAAAACAAAAGGAGAGCAGCGGACACAGAAGATTTTGAATACCTACAAAAGAACGAGTGATGAATACATGAATTATCTTTGTGGAATATTTGAGACCAATAGCGTATTCGCACAAATGACAAATGACGAGCTGTACGAAATATATCAGGCATCCAAGCATCTCAACGCATTTAAAATTGCTTAGGTTGAGATGGGCTGTACACGTACAAAGAATGCCAGAATCACGCGTCCCCAATAGAATACTGAACGGACACCCAGGTGGAAGAAGACAAGTGGGAAGACCCAGACGAGGTGTGAGGATGAGGTCTGGAGGGATGCAGAGCAGCTCCTTCACGTGACAGGCTGGAGGACGGCAGCCGAGGACAGAATGAGTTGGAGGCAAAAGTAACAGGAGGCCAAGGCTCGAAATTGACTGCAGCGCCATCAGATGGATGAATGGATGTCTTAAAAATCTCATGCAGTGGTTTGGAAATCTGGATGCGACGTTACTCAATAGGTTGGCGCTAGGAGCGGCACAAGAAGAAGATCTGATTTTTATTGTAGTACTTAGGTATATTGAATTAAATACAACAGCATGGTTGAACAAAGCAGAATTGAAAAACACTTGATTTTTCAATATCGCTTATATTTTTTCTTTTAACATTATACATACAACAGGCACCATCTTGCATAGTTCAGCTACGAGATTCGCAAACCATTCTGAATCTTGCCTTTTTAGGTGTGACGAGACTGATGTGTTGGGAAATACGCATCTTCATTGGTATAAGGTAATGCACACCCGCACGCCTGTCGTTGGTAACTCCACATAGTGGGGTTATGCCGTGGTGGTTTATACATATGTATGTATATTTTTACAAATTAATAGGTACCTACGTTCTTTGTATTTTCGTTTATTTCATTTTTTCTGAAAATTATGTTAGATAAGAAGAAAGAACTTATGTCTCTTCAAATACTCGAGTATCTAATAGAAATTTCAAAATACTCAATTATTCAATTACCTTCTTATATTCAAACATTTTACTTTGTGCATTGATTTGATTCATATTGAATTTGAATAAAGCAAAAGAGCTTATTTAATTTAATTAACAAACCTACACTTATTTTAATTATTAAAAAGACAAATTTCAAATCAATACGAAAATCAATGTCTCAAGTTGGGAATTAGTCTGAACTTCTGTTTTAAATATTATTATAAGCACTGCAATAGATATTATTTTGTCTCAATTGAATATCAAATACTATTTCTAATTTAATGCAATATTAAGGATTAAATACATTTAGAGTTGTTTTCATATACCTGAGATCAAGTACTTGAAATATGGACGAGTATTCTTGATTATCTAGTATATACGTAAACAAATTAGATTCTCTACTAATGATATTTTTCAAGGATCTTCATTTGTCACGATATGTCATTTTCCTAGTAGGTATTATTTACGTGTGAAATAATAATAGAAATTACTTTTATGAGATCTAACGACAATTCGTTATTAGTATTACGCGTATATGTACATAATAGGTACATCCCTGAATACTATTTGCAGTGTATAAAATATGTATTGTCTTACATATGTACATGCTTGTATTTATATATAACATCACCAAGGAAGAAAAAGCTCGATACGAAGTAGGTATGTAGCTAGAAGTATGTGAATTTACAGCTCTTTGGAGAAATTGCGATAGTATAGTATGGATTGTTTGATGTTTAGCGTTCAAATGTATTTTTTTCTTTCTTGAAACCTACGAAAAATGCTTATTTTTACGTCGGCTGAATAAGACTTCCGCACAATTGTGAATTTTATTTCCTTTCGAAACTCGCAGATTATATTCGAAATATGGCTTTTTTATTTGAAAACACGAAAAAGTCAATAATGAACGGTACAAAGGAGGTAGTATTTAAATGTTTGTGATTTGATAGAAAACATAGCATGTCTCGAAGTCAACAAAATTATGTAAGTATGAAGTCATTTTCTTTTATGAAATCAACAAAATTATGTAAGTACTTGTCTTTGAATTCTATTCTTGAAGTCTTTTTCTTATATTTTTTGCTGTGCATCATAGGTACCAACCAAACAAAAAGAAAAAAATGTATTACATACGTGTCATCAAACACTCGATTAACTTTTGAGGGCTACACTTATGTATGTTTGAAGTCATTAACTACATAATTAATATAATAAGTCGTTAATAAATTAAAAAATAATAATAAATTAAAATTAACGCTTTGTTACCAATATCAACGGTTAATCGTTCCTCCATTCATATCAGATTTCGTGATCTTGGAAAAAATAGGACCGAACCATTGAAGAATTTTACACCTGAGGTTCTTATAGACTTGCCTAACCAACGTTTAGATATAGATAATGTTGAAAGGGTAATCTGCAATTTAGAATGCTCGAGGTCACCTGGACTTGTTAGCCATCTATCCTGGATCTCAAGCTATTTAAGAAACCGAATTTCATCTCATTAGGGCTACAATTGGTGTCTCACGGGGTTCCCACTTAGGTTCAACTCTTTTCATCATTTTCATAAATGACATAGTTAAAATATTCTTTGGTGAAAACGTATTACTTTTCGAGATCTGAAGATATACAAGGAAGTGGAATGTTTTTCCGACTGTCACATCCTACAAGAAAGTTTAAATATATTAACGGAATGGTGCTATCGTAACTCTCTACACTTAAAAATAGACAATATTTAGATGGACAAGACAAGCTGTGCTGTTTCATGATATAGCAGCTTCCACATCTTTTGGAGCTTAATCAATTGAAACATTTTTTTCTTTGGATGAACTATTTTATACTGTTTGTACGGTAGGTATGTCATTTTTTTATTTATTTCTTTTTCTATATTATTTTTGTGTTTGTAAATATTTATTTATATATTTATTGTTTGTAAATCTGTAGGAGATTTGACAGGCCGAATCTCCTACTGTTAAGGATTTTGTATACCTAGGTTCTCAAATCAGTGCTGAGGGTGGGTGTGAGAAGGAACTAAAAATACGAATAGCCATGGCTAAAAATGCTTTTACACGTCTGAACAAGATCTGGAAAGATCGAGATATTTCCAACTCTGCACCAAAATTAAAATCATCAGAACTCTCATCTTCCCAATATCTCAATATGCAGCCGAAACCTGGACAATGAAGTCCCGTGATCGTGACAGGATTGACGCATTTGAAATGTGGTGTTGGCGTCGGTTGCTGAGGATTCCGTGTACTGCAAGAAGAACAAATGACTCTCGGTCCTTAAACAGCTCAAAAAAAAAGATTGTCTACGGCACGCAGCCGCCGGGTATTGAGCTTCTTTGGTCACATCGCCAGGAGAGAGCCAGGTAACCTGGAAAAAAGTATTATCACAGGAAGTGTACCAGGCAAAAGAAGTAGAGGCAGATCTCCTGCGCGATGGTGTGATCAAATTAAGGAGATGACTGGGAACGACCTTTATTCGGCTGTGCGAGCTGCGGAGGGCAGAGAGGACTGGAGGCGACTAGTTCTGTCCATTAGCGGCCCTCAGCATTGAGGAAACGAAGAAGAAGAAGAAGAAGATTTACTTATTTATTCATTTATAACTTATTTATTTATTAATTTATTTATTTATTTATTTGTTTATTTTTTTATTTATTTATTTACTTATTTATTTATTTATTTTTTTATTTATTTATTTATTTATTTATTTATTTATTTATTTATTTATTTATTTATTTATTTATTTATTTATTTATTTATTTATTTATTTATTTATTTATTTATTTATTTTAGTATGTATTTATTTATTTATTTATTTATTTATTTTAGTATGTATTTATTTATTGCCTACTGCCTACTCAACAATGAAGAAAAATGAAAAAAAAAACACAAATTCAGGTTCAAGGTATCCGACCACCAATCGAACGAAGACAATAACAAAAAAATATTAAAAATAAAATAAAATGTCATACATATATGTACTATACACGGAGCGAATACGAAAAATATGATATTTATCGAAGGTACATGGCAATATAACGCATGAATTGTCACACATGAATTGCTTATGTCGTATATTGTATAAATAAATAAATGTAGATTTACTTTATTCAACTATTGTCAGATAACAACCCGAAATAAGGTTTATTTATATACTTAGATAATAAAGAAAAAAAAATATGCGCCAAATGTATAATTCTGATTTATACAAAATACAAAGTAGTAGCTTAACTTTATTTATATGACAAGGCAAATTATGTTGATCTTATTTTTCTTTCTCCTTATTTTCAGTTTTTCAAATTCTACATATTACACATTTGTTTTGAAGAATAGAAAATCATTTATTCCGACAGTCGGGTTTATTTCGTATAATTTGGGAACTTAAAAATTAAAAGAAACACAGATACCAAAGCTTGCTCATGCTATCAACCAATAACTATGTATGTACATATATTGCTATTGGCAACAAATCGATTGAACATAAATCACAGTTAACTTCTCTAGAACTTACAAATATCTTACTATAGGAACCATTATTTGTCGTACAAAGTCCACACCAACTTCTGGAAATACATGGGTAAACTACGATATGATTATGTATGATTTTTGACACTATATTATTCAAACATGTTATTTTAGGCGTCAGTTCAACTTTGTTCTTCAATAAACTGTAGTCTAGTGCTAATATTAAAATATTGTTTTTGGAAGGAAATGTGATAAATTTTTCGTTGTTTCTCGCTAGGATGGGGGTAGATAAGTTTTAACTGTGCTCATTCATTCAATTTAATATAATTTTATTATTTTCTGGTCTATTATTGTTATAATTCAGACCTTTTGTGTTATTTCAGATCAGTTGTGTTTGCTTTTTGTGCTAGTGTACCCGAAAAAATTAAATTAGCGAGTACCTACTGAAAAATAATCTACGTAGGTATGTACATACTATTATTTCTTATGTACTAAGTCGGTATGAGTAAAAATATTTGTCTATCGATCTGCAAACTTCCAATATAACATATTTATACAAGTACAATACAATTCGTAACGGTCAATTCATATAGCTGAATTATCTCAAATGAATAAACAAAATGAATGGATTTCTCATTATGGTCTTTCTCTAATGAGCCCATGCTTCATAACTACTCTCATTAAGAAAAATCTCATTTAAGATATATTTCTTGTGATATATTTTCCAATGGATCAGCGATTAATAATTTTGTGCGATGAACTTCGCAGCAAATGAACAAACACGATATCATCAAGTTGAATAAATAGCTCTCATTTTATGGAATTCTTTTTATTCTTCAAAAGTCTCTTAAATTATATTTTTAAACCGTTACTCATTCAAGTAAGTACAGCTGTCTCACAACATTTCTATAAGTATAAAGGTACTAAGTGGTTATAAGTATAAAGGTACTAAGTCTTAAAAATGACAATGTATTTAAGAATAAAATCGAAAAATTGTGCTTATTTTTTTTGTTTAGTTTATTCTTGTTTTTGTGTAGCTTCTTATTTATTTTGAAAATTTTGTTTGAACTTTTCACACAATCCTTGCATGTAAAATATTGATTTATCTTTAAATTAATTTAAACCTCAGTGATAAAACTTTGTGATTAAATGGTTCATGTATTATTTAGTAGAAGTGCAATGTTTTGGTGAATGTAGCAATACAAAATAGACACTCCCCTCTTTAAACACGAGATTTTATCTCAATTAAAGAGGGTTATTATCAAACATATCATGGAAATTTTTAACATTTTAAATTGATTTGATAAATAATAATAAAAAATTACTATATTCATTATCAAATTGTTTCATTTTTATCTATGTCATGGAATCGTTATTTTAGAAATTCAATGAATCCATATTCAATTATAGGTATGTAGTAAATACTACATAGTAATAAATACGTACCAAAGTTTTTAATAAACAAACCAATATTTAAAATAACTTAAGAGAAGCTTACTTCTTCTTGGCTATTCCGATTCGAACAAAGATCGAACGAATATAGTTGTTAATCTACCTTATTAGGCCACACATTTCACCACAATATCTAGGTGGAGGGATTCAAACACTGTTTTATAAATTTAAACCTGTTCAATTATAACTGCACAGATTATGACCCGAATGCACAGTCCTAGGTACCTAAATACTAACTCCTAACCTCACTGGAGTATTTAGTATTCTTAAGTTAGCTATTGCGTTGCAGAGACATTCCTAACTAAATACTTAATACTACGCCAAACTTAAGGTCGATGGCGTAGAATTTCACATTATTGTGTATGTATGAAGAAAAGAGATAGATAGCTTTCTATTGGCTTATAAAGCTATCTATCTCTTTTTTGTCGTTTGTCGTTTAAAATGTTTTTTGCTATAACAACACAAACATATTGTAACCAATTTCACACGTTACACTGACAGCTCGATGTCACGATTTTTTTGAAATTTCATGGAGTTTTAGGCATCTCGTATGGATCGCTGAATACTCTGGTATTTGATTTGACAAAATTAGCAAATACATATTCAACGAAGCCGATAAAATCATCATCCACCGAAAAAATCTCGTATTTTAGTATTAAACCACTCCTAAGCTTCCTCGCTATCAACCTTATTTTTGACAATTCGCAAATGTTAGTTTACGCCGATGCGCATGCACTAAGTATTTAGATAATATGATCCGAATGCAGAGTCCAAAGTACCTAAATACTAACTCCTTACCTAACTGGAGTATTTAGTATTCTTAAGTTAGCAATTGCGTTGCAGAGACATTCCTAAATACTAAATACTACGCCAAACTTAAGGTCGATGGCGTAGAATTTCACATTATTGTGTTTGAATAAAAGAGATAGATAGCTTTCTATGGGCTTAGAAAGATATTTATCTCTTTTCTGACGTTTAAAATGTTTTTTTTTTTTTTTGCTATAACAACACAAACATATGTAACCAACTTCACACTTCACACTGACAGCTCGATGTCATGATTTTTTTGAACTTCCACCGAATTTTCGGCATCTTGTATGGATCGCTGTGCTATATCACTCGATATCGGGTGGAACGCCAGAAATTAATTAAAAAAAAATAATTATGGATCGCTGAATACTCTGTTTACTATTTGACAAAATTACCAAATACATATTCAACTAAGCCGATAAAATCATCATCCACCGAAAAAATCTCGTATTTTAGTCCTCGCTATCAACCTTACTTTTTGACAATTCGCAAATTTTAGTTTACGCCGATGCGCATGCGCTAAGTATTTAGATATGTCTCTGCATACGTTTCTCATAGAAAAACGTCGTAGCATTCTCCAGTTAGGAAGCCACGTGATCTCCTAACTTAAGTGAGCGATTGTGCAATGAAAACATGGTTAGCATTTAGAATTTATTATTTAGGTAGGACTCTGCATTCGGACCTATGTCTCTGCAATGTAATTCTCATAGAAAAACGTCGTAGCATCCTCCAGTTACGAAGTCAGGTGATCTCCTAACTTAAGTGAGCGACTGTGCAATGGATACATGGTTAGTATTTAGAATTTAATATTTAGGTAGGACTCTGCATTCGGACCTATATCTCCTCCGTGCAAAGAAGAACACTACGTTACACTGAAGGTACCTCCAAAGCTTTATTTAAGACTATCATTCTATAAAAAAAAATATTTTACTAAAACATAAAATATTTGAAAACATGTTGATTACTATTTTTGAATAATAAAATTTTCTCTCAAATTAATAAAATAAAGATTATTCTATTGCTATGTCTTGTTATTTTTGGATTTCATTGTAAAAAATCTTTGAATAAACAAACAAAAAAAAATATCTTTATTGTTTGTAACATAAAAAAAATATTTATAACACCCAGGTTCTTTTCTATCGTCCAAAGATAAATTATTCATCAAAAACGAGTCTTCGACAACGGATCGCATGTTTTTCACGTACCTATTATTTTTTCCATGTTTGTTCTCATTTTTTGTTCAATTTCCCCCTTTTGGTATTTCAATTTCATTCGGAAGAATCTCATAAATTTTTAATTTAACATCGCTTTCGCTTAATTTTCACAACCGACGACGGAATGTAATTCTACACGTGAAAAAGTAGAAATGATCGTGATAGGTCTTACAAACATTTCGTAGGGGAGAAAAAAAAATATATATTCAAAGAAGTCACGTAACTCATAACCCTAAAGTCTTATGTTTTTTTGAACTATGTCATGATATTTGGAAACTTTTTACAGAAAACAGGAAACAGATTTCGTTGCAGATTTGAACGTGTGAAAAAGACAGTGACATTATATGGAAGCACGTGCAGCGTTATTTATGATCAACTCAGTACAATTTCCTTGAGTAGACAAAAAATATTATAATTCTTAGAATAGTTTTGTAGAATAACAAAAAGAATATGAGAAATTTAATATGTTTGGTATTTCTAAGACGCCGTATGATAAACAAAAGCTCCCTAATATCAAGTTGTCGTTTAAGCATAAACATACTTTGAAATCAACCACGTACCGTAAGGACGCAAAGTTCTCATGAACAAATCGACAGTATGTAGTTGGAACATCGAAAATTTATTCCGACATCAAGTTTAAAAATAATCACAACACGAAATTTATATGAGTTTTTTTGCAATTTTTATTTTTGAAATTTAATTATTTATGTACATGTTTTGTATAAAATATTTTTTTGGCAGAAATAGCTATTTTTTAAGTTATTTTATTAATATAAAAGTTATCTTCCTAACTTATAAACACACTAAGGAAATATTTTTTAAAAATATTCAGAACTGTATTCGGACAACAAATACATTTTGACGATAAATACATTTAGCTTTTCGTGCGTTCTTCAATTTTTACTGCTTCTGTGGAAGCGTCACACACCACAACATCATTTTTTACTGTCGATTTTGACTTCTGATGCAGCATTACTCTTTTTATTTCCCGTAGGTAATCTTTTTGAAATCTTTTCGTATTCCTTACCCTTCGATAAACTGTTTCTGTCATGGGTGTCTTACCCCGTTTCCGATCTACATTTTGTCTCTGTCGTGAATATATTTTATTGCTTGTTTTTGTATGCTTTTATTTCGATAAAAAGGTCATTCTTTTCTCTGTGCGAGTTTCTCAACATTTACAATGTCATTTTTGTAAACATGGCCCAAGTATTGTGAAATGTTTGAACTCCATGTGGACACATTTATTTTTATACTCTATCGTGGTTCAGCTCAAAAGTCGAATCAAACCAAAACGACAATAGTTTTTCTACACTTTCATAAAAAATATATAAAAAACTGAAA
Organism: Molanna angustata; assembly: GCA_963576475.1. Taxonomy (NCBI): domain Eukaryota; kingdom Metazoa; phylum Arthropoda; class Insecta; order Trichoptera; family Molannidae; genus Molanna; species Molanna angustata. The sequence goes on from OY754975.1 coordinate 12,866,106, forward strand.
TCTTTATATTTGATACTAATCGAGAGTTTTTAGTGTTTATTGAAAGATGGTCCCTAAGACGAATGTGTGATAGAACGATCTATGATAGGATAAAAAATGTGGACATCAGACGACAATGCAAGATTGAAAGTGATATTGTGAGTAGAATGAAAATAAATACACTACGATGGTTCGGACATGTGGAGAGAATGAACATTGAGCGCCTGACAAAGAAAGCATACAAGGCTGAAAAGAGTGGAATGAGCGGTCGTGGCCGCCCGAGAAAAAGTTGGCATGATCACATAAATGAGATTTTGAAAAATGGTAATATACGAAGTCAGAATAATAGAAGAGCATATATGACGCGATGCATGGATGTAAATGAGGCAAAACATGTATGTCAAGATAGAAGTGTCTGGCCTTCGTTCCTCTCTGCCTACCCCAAGTAGGGATACGGCGTGATGGTATGTATGTATGTATGTACGTATGTATGTATTGAAAGATGGTGAAAGAAAGATGTACAGTATCGTATAAACTTGAGTCAAAGGTCTGTAGAAGATAATCTGAAATTTAAGTTATACATATATTTTTTCACGCGATTTTTTTCTATATATAATATATTGTGTACAATTGACGGTTTTAAGAAAATTTACATACCTACAAAAGTTTGAAATTAAAAAGAATAATGTTTTCTTTCATTTTACGTATTTTTTTATTTATATTCAGAATTTATAGTACCTATTATTATTTTGCTTCGTTTTTTTCTTACATAATACTTTAAATTTTGAATTCCATGTATAAGTTTTTCCATGTATAAGATATACTTTTATATTTCTATCTTATTCTTTAATATTTCTATGATATACTTTATAATACACTCAACTGATTCGATTATTTTATAAAAAATACAGTCTCATTTCTAGTAGGTATATACCTATTATTAAAATTAATCTTCGTATATAGATGGTAAAATTAAGTAGGTAATATTAATGATTTATTCTATTGTTTCAAGTATTGAAATAACACATTTTCTTAGATAAACATGAACTGAGGTCAGAATTACAATCTACATGTCTCATGATTACTTCTATTGCTGAAGTTTCTATAAATATGAACTGAGGCATCTCTTGGCCTTAAGTTAAATAAAACTTTAGGGTTTAATTATGTTCTTCAAACAACAGATGTCCTTGATGACTGTTATTTTACTAAACGATTAGAGTTTCAAATCGTGACAATTGACAGTTAGTGAAATTACGGTAGAATCATTATAATTAATTCATATACTTTTTCACATTTATTTAATTTAATTTTGTATAGTTTCTCGGGTAAATAACAGGTACGTACTATGTCAAATATTAATTTAACATACACCCAATAACAAATTGCCACATTCAGGAGACTTATATTAAATAAAAATATATAAAGTTAGTTTAAGATTTACAAAAATAAAAAAAGAACTTGTGTTAATAATGGATTCAGACATGATTTTGTTTCATAAAATATGTTTAAATGACTATACGATTCAGTCCATAATATGATCTACATCCATTTAGACTGCCTTAGACTAACCTAGCAGGTTCACAAAATAATATTATGTATTACAAAGGTTTTCAACTGTTTAATGATTTGCCAGAATGTGTGAAAGAAGCATCTGGTCTTGCCGCTTTTCGTCGCCTAGGTTTTGAATACACGAAAAACGGAAAATTTCTTTTAAGATATTGTGTGCTTCCTTTGTATTTTTGTGTACATAAATTGGAATATTTTCTTGTTTTTTGTTGTTTTTATATAATTCATTCTGTGTAAATTTGTTATTCTTTCAACTTTTTTATATTCTTTTTGTTTATAAATACTAGATGTAAGATTTTCATTTATTTTTTACATCTAAATAAAATATACGCATACATACATACTTACATAAAAAAAATATTCTTGTCTAAATACGTCTAAGTGTTATCTTACCTAATAATAAAATCCCATGTTTTTGATATAAAATTTACATCAAAATCTATCGATTCTTTTGATTTGTTCACTAAGATGGTTATTAAAGATTTTATTGAAAGAATTGTGATTATTAAATCAGTTTATTGAGTATATAATTTAATTGAAATTAAAAATTTCTTTATTTACAATATATAAATAACAGCTTTGAATGAAATTGCGTTGATCTTTATAAAGTATAAAATAATATAACCTATTTTTTAGAAATAAATGTCTTCTGAGACAGGTATTTTAAGTTTTAAAGAAAAAAAAAATCAACTCCTATATTCCAGACTCATAAAACGATTTACATATTTTGATAGGTTCTGTATCACTTAAGTGAAAATAAGATACTTTGATTTTATTTTCAGTACTTTGAGAACGGTTTTTTTATTATTAACTCTACGTAAATACTTAAGATTTTATCTATTTTTAATAAAGTATCTACCTTTAGATGCTCTAGACTTCATATGATATTAAAATGATGTGAATTTAAGTTTTTTGAAATCATATATATTATTAAAAGTATCTTATCGTTTTACGAAATCAAAGAACCTGCCTACAGTAACACATCAATTTTATGACTAATATACCATTCAAAATCAAAACGCTCGTTCAGAAATGACTGCTATAATTGTAATTGAAAGGGACATTTGCAGTTTAATGACAGTTAGAGCCTTTTTTAAACCTCCTTCCCTCCTCCCTTCAATCATTATATGTAATTTAATGATTGAAGGAGGTATTAATTGTGTCCCTATTAAAATACCCATTGCTAATATCTTGAATCTTCCCATTCACTTGGTGGTGCCATCATTTTCTTGAACGAACTCGAACTATTGTTTCATAATACCTATTAAAATGACAAAAATATACTCAAACATTCAAAATATGGTATTGTCTTTCGCTACTCTACAAAAAGAGTCGGTCAACGATTATTGTAGTGATCCTGCCTATTAATTTAGGTATATTTTGTTTAGGTATTTAATATTTTATAATTTGTGAAATTTGCAGCCGCGCGGCCATCGGTTAGTTGATAATTTTTTGGTTAGGTATAATACCTTAGTCTTCAACGATAATAGCGATTCGCGTGACCGAGAAATGAAAAATAAATCATTAAAATCATTACGTTGTGTTTTTACTTATAAAATAACTACGGTGTTTTTTTTCATACAATATTATCTAAAGAAAACAAAATTAAAAATAATAATACGTCGATATAAGCAGTTGTGAATTCGTTTTGAGATAGTATCATCTACAACACAGATAGCAGTTATTTCTATACTGCAATTGTATTTTTCTTCAATAGTAGGCTACCTATGTTATTTTTTTTTCTAGTTTTGTTTGGTTCACTAGAGAAAATTTTAAGATAGATTTGTGTGTGAGCATAATATTTTGTATGTGCAATCATTTGTTATCCGCCGAAATTATGGGTTTGCCCAATATCATATAGCTATCGCAACAATACACTTTTTGTTAGTGCATAAATTAATTAAAAGAAAAAAAATATACTACCTTATAAGAAATTAATAATATGACAAACGGTGGATACTGTTGGTGCTTTAAATTTTTTTCTTCACGGGGTGAAGATATTACTCCACTTCACTCTATCAATGTCGCCATCACTCTCTGTCCCACATTTAATCAACGATCCAGACCGTGATGAATGAACATCTGTTTCAAGATGACATTATTTTTTATTGAACCAATGTGGTTCTACAACTTAATACTCTGAGTGAATAAAGATACTTGATTGTATCAGACATAACAAATCACTCGCCTTCATCTTGTATACAATTTATTCCTAGTTTCGTGGAAATCTATTCAATCGAGTGAAAAGGGTTCCAACGAATAAAATTCCCTCACTCTATAAAGTGCCAATACTTCTTGATGGAGCGAAAACTTCGATTGATATGAACAAACATAAAACAAACTTCATTTTAAGTAATTGTAGAGAGTTTTCTTAAGCAATGTACATTGTACATAACTTTAAACGAGTGGATTATAGCCAACGCTAAACTCCTCACCAACAAGTCATTCTATAAAATATTCAAATTATGTATGGATTATTTATTTGTTTATTTATATATATTTTTTTTTATTTATTTATTTATTTATTTTTAGTGTCCCCTGAGCTTGACGACACTTTCAAATATTTGATAGTCAAAAAAATTGAGAAGCACTATTCAGATATTCTTCAAAATCTAATGGGGTGTAATCAATATACAAATTTGAAGAATTTGAAAGGAATGAGCACAATGTATAGTGGATAAAGTAAAATAAACACGCCGTACATAGCACACAGCAAACACACAGATACATTGTGATGAAACTTTCAGAATACAATCCAAGCATGATACTATGTAGTTGATAATCTGCAATAAAAAAATAGTCTTGAAAATTGCGAAATATAATAACTCCCCACTATATCCCATTGGTTTAGTGAGGAGTAAAAACTAACGAATATAATGTGCCTCTAATATAATATTTCACAGGAACATAAAACATTTATTTATATTTAAAAAAACTATTTAAAATACACAATATTTTCTTATATTTACTGATTTAATAAGGATAAATACCTATTTATGTTTGACCAAATTTCAAGAAGTGATTTTTTTGTATTTTGAAGTGAGTCGCATTTCTAACTAAACAAAATATAAATCTTAATCTTAGCATGAGAATTTTATGGAACGTACATAAATATTTACATTGATATAGAAACATTTTTTTTATACACTGGACAACGCAAGCAAAAATATAAAAAAATCCTATAGCGTAATAATACTAACGAACAAAATTCACATGATAGGCATTTAATATATTCTTTCAACGTTGCCAATAATTTAGTAAAATATACTCTAGATAATTTATAAGATTGCACTTTTAAATCATATGGCCCGGTATTACAGTCGGCCCTCAACTCATTGAGTTTGTTAAACTTAAGATTAATGTTAAGGGAAGATTAAATCCATTTCCGTATTACAGTGCAATATGACATGTCAGTTACTAAATCTTCAATTATAGACATATTTTACTTTTTCTGTGGTTATTATCTGTCAAATTTTAAATAACCTCAAATAATACCAACTACAAAACGGGACGCTACGACTTGAAATACTATTGCTTTATAATCCAACATGGTAAATTTTTTTTTCACCAAAATAATGCTTTTAAATGCCCATGTTCGTTTCAATATGGCTGTCAGTTTGTTTTGTTGTGTGGCGCCACCGTCGATACAACTAACGCCTCTAGTGATAGAACACTGAAACTACACGCGTTGCCTAGCAAATGACAGTTGACTCACCGTTAAGTACTTAATCCGCCAGAAACGTTGAGTTAAATATTTGTCGTTTTAGTGACGACGTATTTGAGGGAAGATTAGGCCTAAACGGACACTGTAATACCGGCCCTATACCACTTTTCACCATTGTATGAATGATGATTATGGCCAGAAGATGGATTTTTTGGGATTTACATCATTTCACTTGTGCGTCCTGTACTAATATTAGGTATATATGGGGTCAATTTCACAATAAAACATTATTTACAAATTTTTATACTGTCATTTCTTTTATTAAAAATATTTAATTTTGGGACATAAAATTCAGGGAATAATTTTTCAATGGGAAAATCACTTGACTTTATTAAAATGATCTGAATTGTATTTCTTTCAATAAAGTGTAATGAATTCCTATTATTCTATATTCTTAGTAACTTTTTCTTCTTCTTTTTTTCTTCGTCGTTCTCCCATATTTATTATTGGGTTGAAAAATTATACAAGATCTTTTAAAATATCAACGATTGAGGATCAGATATTTTATGTTAGGAAGAAAGCAGCTTTGCTCTGAAACATTCGTGAGTGCAGCACCGGTTCGAGGAATGTGAAAGAAACTGTTTCTCCCAAGTCATCAATCCTGGATTAATCTGACAAAATTTTAAGAGATATTTGGGTACTTAATACAACGTGCTTTTTTTCAAAGTATCTAAATATTTCAAAACATTTTCCATATTAAGATCTAATTGTATGTATATCTGAAACCACCCAAATGATGTACATAATGTTCAAATAGAAATGTACGTTGAACATGTAGGGACAAATATACGTATATGGGAATTAATTTTGTTTAAGCGTACATTTATAAGGTTGTTCGAATAATCATTTCTTTTTTTAGAGAATGCGTTTCACATGATCATCTCGTTCTTTTTCTCAGCCATCTCTCATCTGTAGGTCGATTTTGTATAAACACCAAGGGAGAAGAAATAAGTTAAATACTATTTTACCTGTGGTATACATACAAAAAACACAGAAAAAATAGAACGTAACTCCTTGTACCACAGATAAAATAGTACTTGACTCCTTTGGTATTAATGGAAAATCGATCTTCTTCTGTATATAAGTCTCCTTCAACTTTTTTCCACCATTCTCTATCCTGGGCGCCCCTGTGCCATTTATTTCCCGCGAGTGATCAGCGCATCTTTTCTGGGATCAAACTACTCCTCACTTGTTCATAGACGGTCCTAAAAATTCGATCGATGTAACTTCTTAGTGGTGTCAAGAGTTGTTTTTCGGCGTTTTGTACCAAATGCCTTTGTTTCGTCTGTTTCAGCATCAACTAGTCTTCCAGAACATTGTGGATCTTCAACATCAAAATTGTCGAAACGAAAAATTTCAAATCAATCATGGCAATGGTGTTCTGTGAATACATCTTCTCTGTATGCATCGTGTAGATTATTTTATTGTTCGAAAAGCATTTTTAATTTTTCGATGTAAACGTTTACCATAACTTACAATCAAAATATACCTACCTATCTTTTTCACGAAAAATCCTTGCCACATCAAATTGAATGGGTAATTGCAAAACAGAATGTAAAGTTTTTTGTGAGAATATACAATTAAATCATATTGGAAATATGTAAAAACAGTATTAGTTTTAAAATTCTATCTCTCGCTTTTTAATAAATGCTGGGAAGCAGGGTACACTCCTTTGAATTGGAGAAATGCAGTTGTAGTTCCTCTCTTCAAATTGAAGGGATCGAAACTCGACTGCAAAAACTATAGAGCTATCAGCTTGTTAAGTTCGGTTGGCAAGATGTATGCAAGAATTATTGATAAGAGAATACGCAAGATTACGGAATGCAAGATATGGGATGCTCAAGGTGCGTTTGTAGGGGGCAGAGGATGCATCGACCAAATTTTCTCTTTTCGCATGGCTACAGAAAACGTTCTGCATAAAAATCAGAAACTTTTCTGTACTTTCATAGACCTAGAAAAGGCATATGATAAAGCAGATAGAGAAAAGTTGTGGGATATCCTATCAACGTATGGAGTGAAGTGCAAACTAATACGTGCTGTTGCGTCTCTGTATGAAAATAGTGGAGCTTGTGTCCGTGTCAACGATACGCTGACAACATGGTTCCCTATTCATAAGGGGGCCGTGAAGCAAGGCTGCGTATTATCCCCATGGCTGTTCAATCTTTATATTGATCACTGCGTAAGAGCACTAAAGAATGAACATATAGGCTTGACACTAAATACTGTAAATGTACGTGATTTGATGTATGCAGATGATAAAGTGGTGATTGCTGAATGTGCGGATGAGTTACAGTATTTAGTGAATAGTGTATAAAGGATGCTTGCAGAACGGACTGAGAATGAATGTGAGTAAATCTAAGATATTGGTATTCGAAAAAACTGAAAGTATAACTCCGTGTAGAATAAAAGTAGAGAACGAATGGCTAGAACAAGTAGAGGAATATTTATAATTGGGGAGTATGTTTGAACGGAATGGAAGACCTGATAAAGACATTGAAAGAAGAGTTATGGCAGGTAACAGAATAAACGGAGCTCTCAGACCAGTAATGCCCGCTCCAAGCATCTCAAAGGAAGCCAAAATTGCCGTACATAATGCAATTGTAGTGCCCACTTTGATGTATGCCAGTGAAACATGGACGTGGCAAAAGACGCATGAAAGTAGAATAAATGCTGTGGAAATGAGATCACTAAGAAGAGTATGTAATAGAACGATATATGATAGAATAAAAAACGAGGACATAAGGAGGGAATGCAAGATGAAGAAGAGTATTATAAATATAATGAAAGTGAATTCCTTGAGGTGGTTTGGACATATTGAAAGAATGAATGATGAACGACTGACCAAAAAAATATACATGGGTGTAAGAGATGGAGTGAATAGTAGGGGGCGCCGCAGAAAGGGATGGCATGACCATGTGAATAATATTTTGAAAGAAGGAAATATAAGAAGCTTGAATAATCGACGAGCATGTATGAGACTATGCATGGATGTAAAGGAAGCTAAGAATGTATGCAAAAATAGAGGAGTATGGCGCTCGGTTCTCTCTGCTTACCCCGTACGGGATATGGCGTGATGGTATGTATGTATGTATAGTTTTAAAGCCTTCATAATCTGAGAATCTCTACCATAGCTTGGTCTCTTCATCATTTCCATTACAATTTTATGGGTTCAAATAACTGAAATATAATTTTTTAAATAATTTCTTTTAATATTTTTGCATTTAATAACACGGTACCTTAGACCAAATTGGAAAAGAACTGCCTCAGAACAGACTCGTCTAGTGATGCAGTAAATTTCCAAATAGGAGCAATTTTACATTGTATGTATGTTTTTTTTTTTTTTTTTTTGTTTAAGGCAATTCACCCTGTAAAGAGTGCTATGTGGTATGTATGTTTATTATAAGTCTTATTTATATGGTTATTTTTTTTGTTATTGTAATATGTAAAAATAATGGAAAATAAATATTTTTAATTCATTTATACTAAGACCGTTTTGCTTAGTAAGAAACCTATTCAACCAATGAAAATTGAAATACATAGAAAAACACGCCTTTTATATAAATTTTTCATATTGTAATACAATATTGTATGAAATATTATATTACAATATGATATTGTATAACAATATAAAAAACTTATATTAACGTATAAGTTAAGGGGCCATATAAACCTAAACAGCTCAATTTCAAATCAAATCCCTCAAACATATTAAACAGTGTGTTTCTAAAAAAAATAGTATAAGTCTTTTAAATATTTCTCTAGTGAATGTTCGTCACACAATTTTAAAATTCAGCCTAAATTCCCATAAATAAATGTTTAAAGTATCCTTTTTTTTACAGCATTTTTTTTTAAATTACTCCATAACCACGTGTCGTAGAGAAATAAATCTTTGATACGCTTAAAGAGTGCATAAAATCAAAGTGAATGACCGAAAAGTTTTTTTTATTTCAAGTAAGGTTTGTTCTTAAAATACAAAAAATCAATAAATTTGGGGTTTCCGATAATTTAAATCACGTATTAACCTTTTTTAACGCACGCGATATTTACCCTTACTATTGTTACGCGTTATAACGCGTAACTTCATAGTACATTGGGCGGTTTTAATATATCATGTTTTCGGTCACTAAGTTTAGCGTTATATGTCTTCTTAAGTTAGTGGTATCATAATGAGACAATAAATAATGAGAATAGAAAAATACCAAAGAAAAGAGAAGATCACCGAATGACTGGAAGAATACTGTTGTCCTGGCTACGCAACTGGCTCGGGAATAATTCCAGAATTCCAGAACTGTGGAGTAGATATTCCAAGCGGCACAGAACAGGGAAGAATTCACCAGGATGATTGCCGAAATATTTGGTCCTACCTGCGAAGGTGGATCTTGGAGGATCCGGTTTAACCACGAGCTAGAAATAATGTATGGCGAACCAAACGTTGTCCAATACATCAAAATACAACGTCTACGTTTGTAGAATGGAGGATAACCGGGTCCCAAAGAAAGTATTGGACACCCATCCTGAAGGAAGAAGAAGCAGAGGGAGACCCAGGATGAGATGGATGGACGACATCGAGGGCGATATAAGAGCGATCGGACAAACAAATTGGAGGAGACTTGCTGTTGACAGGGCGGGATGGAGGCAGTTTCTTGAGGAGGCCAAGGCTCGCACCGGACTGTAGCGCCATTGCTGACTGATTGCCGAAATCGGAGATTTCTGACAGAACTCCGAAAGATGAAAATTTTTGAAAAAATAAACGAAATGACTTTCCTGACAATCCATTACGTAAAAGGTACTCTTTCGCGTATTATGTTGCTTGCTTTTCTTCCCGAAAAAGGCAAGTTATTGATGTGAGCTTATCAGGATTCCGGAAATTCAATTTTGTATCGAATTTTGAAAGTCTCCGTGGAATTTAAAGCGAGAACGTGCCAGATTGATATATTATTGGATACTATGTATGTTTATAATATAATAAAGTATTATTACAACACAAACACGGTGCAGTTTTATACAACGCCAAAAGCCAGAAGACCTTTTTACTTGTGGCCATTAGCGATAAGACCGGCAACATCTGCCACATTGAAGCAGCCACTATTACATACGCGATAATAGATCATCGTATATTGGCTATTAAATCCTTTTTATTAAACGCCACTATCCATCGCTATTTGAAACGATTTATCAAATATCTGAAATTTTAGATAGGTATTATTTATTACTAGAATTTATTTTGATGAAATAGCTTTTTCTTCTTTGGTTTCTCCTGCGGATTGTGAACTTGGGGATTAGTTGGCAGCAAAGCGATGCATCACTTCCCCCACTCCGCTCGGTCTTCAGCGACTCTCTCTTCAAATCTTTGTATGAAGAGGTAAACTTCATGTCCTAGATACACTTCTGCCAGATATTCCCTCCAAGTTAATATGAAGAAGATCTTCGTGTCGCAACACCTGACCTATCCAATTTGCCGTATGACGTTTAAAACATGTGCCTGCATTCTTCAATTTTCTTCCAAGATACAAGATTGAGTATTCGACCAAGTATTTGTCTGTAGGTCGACATATAATAAAGTAATATAGAACTACCACATTGATAACGTAAAACTAAAAAGAGTAGAATCAGTTAACGATTTAGGCGTCATATTTGATACAACATTAAAATTTCATATCCATATAGATAATATAAGAAAAAGTTCATGCAAAATGCTAGGATTTATTTTAAGAATAACAAAACTTTTTAATAGCTCTAAAATTACCATAACACCATATAAATACTTAATAAGAAGTTAACTAGAATATGCATCCACAATCTGGTCTCCAAATTACGACAAATACATAAAAACAATAGAATCTGTCCAAAGAAGACTAACACGAATTTTGGTTTTTAGAGAGGGGATAAGCCATCAATTTGAATGTTATAATGACAGGCTGGTATATCTTCATCTAATATCATTAAACAATAGACATAAAATCGCAGATATGATGATACTATATAAAATATTAAATTATCAGTTAGATGTACCAAATATCCTTCCACAAATTCAAATAACAGTACCTACCAATTAGAAATACCACAATTAGAAATATTTTTAACATGAAATTCTTTAACACAAATATCGGTTATTTCTCTCCAGTTCCTCGCCTAATCAGAATATAGGTACAACTCATTTCATCAAATTAATAATATTGATATATTCTCAAACTCCAAATTAACCTTCAAAAAACACATAATATCCCAGTTCGTAACATCTTAATTCTCTTGTATAAATTTATGTATACCTTCTCTGTTTATTTTTTCATATTCAATTATTGTTTAATTCTCATATTTCATTTGTTTAATTTTTGTGTTCATATTTCATTTGTTTAATTTGTGTATTCATATTTCATTTGTTTAAATTGTAGTGGACTCAAAGATAAAAATCTTTGGGTCTACAACTGTGAACTTGCTATGTAACTTCCACCCGCAACATAATAATTATATGTGTAGGTATATAAAATAGACACTGCACCTTCCGTACACTGCATAGTGTAGTGTAGGTAGGAAACTGTATACCTACATTCAATACTAACAATGTACTTCCTATGTATAACTATTATGCGCAGAAAATATTGGGCATTCATGCCTGTGTCTGTGCTCAATTAAATAAAACTAGTTGCATGTAACACATGAGATCCAACTGTCGACAGCGATAGTATGTATAGTTGAAGAATAAGTACCAAACCCATAAATACAATTATTTATTATTTTATGATATTTAGTTTTCTATACAACACATGTACCTAGGTAGTCAAGATAGGATAGTATGGAGGTCAGTCTTTTTTTCCTACCCGGAATATGAAAACAGCATGATGGTATATGTATATTGTATGTTTAGAGATGAGGTATCAAACTATTCGTATAAATATTCGTATTCGTAAGTCTTCTTTGATATTGTGTATAGGTGACTACCATACAAATTGTATGAAGCGATGTCGTCACTAAATTCAATTTTTATAAAAATTGTAAAAAAAAATTTGAGATGTACTGCTACAATGTTGATATTTTTTATATAAAATTAAATTATCTAGTTGGGGTGTTTCGGCTTTTTTCGATATTTTAAAAAAAATGGAAATATAGGCAGTTAAACTCATAAATTTATCATAAAAAAAATACTTTTCTTAATAAAAAATGTTTGAGAAACCCTGGAATTTTTTTGAAAAAACTCATTTGAGATTTTGTATTTGTCTATGTTTATACCAATTTTCAGCGTTCTAGCTTTTATGGTTTCTGAGATATAGGGAAAAATAAAATAAAAATTCAAAAGTTGATAACCCCTGACTGAAACAAAAATTCAAAATTCCGAGTATAAAAGTTTTGTAGGCCTATAACTGTTTATATATTCTGAAATTTTAGGGTCTGTAAATTGAGCGGATCAAAAGTTATAAGGGACACACACACACACACACAGACATACACACACACACACACAGACACACACACACAGACACACACACACACACACACACACACACAGACACACGAAATGTTCTTCTCCGAATTCTGAGTAAATCCGTGTATGCAACATATATGCTGCGAAGCCTCTAAGTTGGTGTTTTTTGACTTCAAAGTTGGAAAAGCCGTGAAAAAAGTAGACCTCTCCATACAATTCTCGCGTATTCTGGCTTGATACATTGTCGATATGCTAAGAGAACAAAGTTCTCCTGAACAAATCGACAGTTGGAAAATTGTTAAAAAAAATTTGAGATGTACTGCTACAATGTTAATATTTTTTATATAAAATTAAATTATCTAGTTGGGGTGTTTCGGCTTTTTTCGATATTTTAAAAATAAATGGAAATATAGGCAGTTAAACTCATAAATTTATCATAAAAAAAATACTTTTCTTAATAAAAAATGTTTGAGAAACCCTGGAATTTTTTTGAAAAAACTAATTTGAGATTTTGTATTTGTCTATGTTTATACCAATTTTCAGCGTTCTAGCTTTTATGGTTTCTGAGATATAGGGAAAAATAAAATAAAAAGTCAAAAGTTGATAACCCCTGACTGAAACAAAAATTCAAAATTCCGAGTATAAAAGTTTTGTAGGCCTGTAACTGTTTATATATTCTGAAATTTTAGGCTCTGTAAATTGAGCGGATCAAAAGTTATAAGGGGGGGACGGACACACACACACACAGACACACACACACACACACACACACAGACACACACACAGACACACGAAATGTTCTACTCCGAATTCTGAGTAAATCCGTGTATGGAACATATATGCTGCGAAGCCTCTAAGTTGGTGTTTTTTGACTTCAAAGTTGGAAAAGCCGTGAAAAAAGTAGACCTCTCCATACAATTCTCGCGTATTCTGGCTTGATACATTGTCGATATGTTAAGAGAACAAAGTTCTCCTGAACAAATCGACAATTGGATAAACTAGTTGCATGTAACACATGAGATCCAACTGTCGATAGCGATAGTATGTATAGTTGAAGAATAAGAATCAAACTATAAACCCATAAATCCAAATTATTGAAAATTTTAACACATGTTGGTATGTATGTCAAGATAGGACAGTCTGGAGGTCAGTCCTGTTTTCCTACCCGGAATATGAAAACAGCATGATGGTTCTGTATGTATGTCTGGATATTAAGTACCTATCTTCTTACATATTGCGTATAGGCGACTTGGACTGGAAGAACCTGGAACTTGGAAGAACCTGGAACTTGGAAGATCCTGGAACATGGAAGAACCTGGAACTTGGAAGAACCTGGAACTTGGAAGAACCTGGAACTTGGAAGAACCTTGGAACTTGGAAGATCCTGGAACTTGGAATAACCTGGAACTTGGAAGAACCTGGAACTTGGAAGAACCTGGAACTTGGAAGAACCTGGAAATTGGAAGAACCTGGAAATTGGAAGAACCTGGAACTTGGAAGAACCTGGAACTTGGAAGAACCTGGAACTTGGAAGAACCTGGAACTTGGAAGATCCTGGAACTTGAAAGAACCTGGAACTTGGAAGAACCCGGAAATTGGAAGATCCTGGAACTTGGAAGATCCTGGAACTTGGAAGATCCTGGAACTTGGAAGATCCTGGAACTTGGAAGATCCTGGAACTTGGAAGAACCTGGAACTTGAAAGAACCTGGAACATGGAAGATCCTGGAACTTGGAAGAACCTGGAACTTGGAAGAACCTGGAACTTGGAAGAACCTGGTACTTGGAAGAACCTGGAACTTGGAAGAACTTGGAACTTGGAAGATCCTGGAACTTGGAAGAACCTCGAACTTGGAAGAACCTGGAACTTGGAAGATCCTGGAACTTGGAAGATCCTGGAACTTGGAAGAACCTGGAACTTGGAAGAACCTGGAACTTGGAAGATCCTGGAACTTGGAAGAACCTGGAACTTTGAAGAACCTGGAACTTGGAAGAACCTGGAAATTGGAAGAACCTGGAACTTGGAAGATCCTGAAACTTGGAAGATCCTGGAACTTGGAAGAACCTGGTACTTGGAAGAACCTGGAACTTGGAAGAACCTGGAACTTGGAAGAATCTGGAACTTGGAAGAACCTGGAACTTGAAAGAACCTGGAACTTGGAAGAACCTGGAACTTGGAAGATCCTGGAACTTGGAAGATCCTGGAACTTGGAAAAACCTGGATTTTGGAAGAACCAGGAACTTGGAAGAACCTGGAACTTGGAAGAACCTGGAACTTGGAAGAACCTGGAACTTGGAAGAACCTGGAACTTGGAAGAACTTGGAACTTGGAAGATCCTGGAACTTGGAAGAACCTCGAACTTGGAAGAACCTGGAACTTGGAAGATCCTGGAACTTGGAAGATCCTGGAACTTGGAAGAACCTGGAACTTGGAAGAACCTGGAACTTGGAAGATCCTGGAACTTGGAAGAACCTGGAACTTTGAAGAACCTGGAACTTGGAAGAACCTGGAAATTGGAAGAACCTGGAACTTGGAAGATCCTGGAACTTGGAAGATCCTGGAACTTGGAAGAACCTGGAACTTGGAAGAACCTGGAACTTGGAAGAACCTGGAACTTGGAAGAACCTGGAACTTGGAAGAACCTGGAACTTGGAAGAACCTGGAACTTGGAAGAACCTGGAACTTGGAAGAACCTGGAACTTGGAAGAACCTGGAACTTGGAAGAACTTGGAACTTGGAAGAACCTGGAACTTGGAAGAACCTGGAACTTGGAAGAACCTGGAACTTGGAAGAACCTGGAAATTGGAAGATCCTGGAACTTGAAAGAACCTGGAACTTGGAAGAACCTTGAAATTGGAAGATCCTGGAACTTGGAAGATCCTGGAACTTGGTAGATCCTGGAACTTGGAAGAACCTGGAACTTGGAAGATCCTGGAACATGGAAGAACCTGGAACTTGGAAGAACCTGGAACTTGGAAGAACCTGGAACTTGGAAGAACCTTGGAACTTGGAAGATCCTGGAACTTGGAAGATCCTGGAACTTGGAAGAACCTGGTACTTGGAAGAACCTGGAATATGGAAGAACCTGGAACTTGGAAGAATCTGGAAATTGGAAGAACCTGGAACTTGAAAGAACCTGGAAATTGGAAGAACCTGGAACTTGGAAGAACCTGGAACTTGGAAGAACCTGGAACTTGGAAGAACCTGGAACTTGGAAGAACCTGGAACTTGGAAGAACCTTGGAACTTGGAAGATCCTGGAACTTGGAAGATCCTGGAACTTGGAAGAACCTGGAACTTGGAAGAACCTGGAAATTGGAAGAACCTGGAACTTGGAAGAACCTGGAACTTGGAAGAATCTGGAACTTGTAAGAACCTGGAACTTGAAAGAACCTGGAACTTGGAAGAACCTGGAACTTGGAAGATCCTGGAACTTGGAAGATCCTGGAACTTGGAAGAACCTGGAACTTGGAAGAACCTGAAACTTGGAAGAACCTGGAACTTGGAAGAACCTGGAACTTGGAAGAACCTGGAACTTTGAAGAACTTGGAACTTGGAAGATCCTGGAACTTGGAAGAACCTGGAACTTGGAAGAACCTGGAACTTGGAAGAACCTACAAATTGTATGAAGCAATGTCGTCGCTACATTCAATTTTTATAAAAATTGTTAAAAAAAGTTTGAGATGTGCTAATACCATGTTAATATTTTTTATAGAAAATTAAATTATCTAGTTGGGGTATTTCGGCTTTTTTCGATATTTTTAAAAAAAATGAAAATATAGGCAGTTAAACTCATAAATTTATCATAAAAAAAATTTTTTTTTCTTAATAAAAAATGTTTGAGAAACCCTGGAATTTTTTTGAAAAAACCGATTTGAGATTTTTTATTTTTCTATGTTTGTACCAATTTTCAGCGTTCTAGTTTTTATGGTTTCTGAGATATATGGAAAAATAAAATAAAAATTCAAAAGTTGATAAACCCTGACTGAAACAAAAATTCAAAATTCTGAGTATAAAAGTTTTGTAGGCTTATAACTGTTTATATATTCTGAAATTTTGGGCTCTGTAAATTGAGCGGATCATAAGTTATAAGGGGGGGACGGACACACACAGACACACACACAGACACACGAAATGTTCTACTCCGAATTCTGAGTAAATCCGTGTATGGAACATATATGCTGCGAAGGCTCTAAGTTGGTGTTTTTTGACTTCAAAGTTGGAAAAGCCATGAAAAAAGTAGACCTCTCCATACAATTCTCGCGTATTCTGGCTTGATACATTGTCGATATGTTAAGAGAACAAAGTTCTCCTGAACAAATCGACAGTTGGATAAAATAAAATAAATATCTTAGGATGAAAGATGTTTCATATTATAAATCAAATTTACATGCTTATCACAGACAATTGTTTTTTTTAATCTCATTTTTTTTTTTAAAAGAATGAATAAATCAATTCATACCCCCGATACTAAATGACCACCAATTTAATATTCAATCAGGTACAAATTTTTACACATTAATAAAGTAGGTTTACGCTTAGATAATTTAGAGTCACTTGAAATAAAAAAAGCAATTAATTCAAACAGAAATATAATAAATAATCAAGTAAATTTAACTTACAGCCCGCTTTTAAATATGTTTCCCCTTTTTATCAATCGTACCAATCAAAGCCATTCTACACAAGACCCGCCCCTAATGACCTCCCACCAATATCCAAATACGTAGCCTTCTTATAAGCACACAATCACATTCTGCGTTTAGTTGAAATTCTGCCTGAGGAGGGAACGGTTAATTCCGAAACTGGTCGCATATTCAATTCTCACGTGGTGTAAACAAAGTTATAAAAAAAAATTAATTAAAATTAACATTTTTTATTTTCAATTTATTAAACATTTATCTGCTCTCACCATTCATGGACACCTTGTAAAGGACTTATTTGAAAAATGGTTATGATGCATACAAATTAAAAACCGATTTTACTTTTATTGGCGTTCCGAGATAAGAATCGCAAGACTATTCATGAAATTAGTTAATATTAGATTCAGACTTTAGAAATCTAATAGATTATAAATGAAATAGGTTAGGTTAGTTAGTTAATTATTGATACAAAAAAATGTTAATTTCATATATTATCCTTTGATATTAACGATTTTTTTAAGATTGAATGTAGATTAAGATAAAGATTTGATTATTATCAAGTACCTACTGATTCATAAACAACAATATCTGCGCTCCCCTTGAAGAATTAGATATTTCTTGTTATATTATCTTACTTAGGTATGTATTTTCAAAGTGTCTTATATGCAATATTCGTAACTTTCCAAGTGTATTTTCGCTTATCCGCTCCATAACACGCATTTCTGGTCCATTAATCTTATTTTCATTATATCTGCATGGTCTTGCCGAGTACGCACTCAAAACATAATTGTGTGCGAAAGGGTTTGAAATGAGCAAGCCAAGACGAAGATGCGTGCAAAGAAAATATAATATAACATAGCTCCATCTCATAAATCTTTGCCTTCCTAATACCACTGAATCACCAACACCAAACATTCCACTGCCAGTTCATAGGGTTAAGTTTCGCGATATTAAGACTTACTCAAAGTTGCCAGACTAAATAATTACGCAATTTAAAGATTATCAAATTAATGAATTATAATTCTGTCGAAGTATAATAACATAAGTTGCTCTATGATATGTTGTGTCATTTATTTATTATTAAGGGCCACTTACAGCTAACAAGTTATTTACATCAATAGGTTCATACAATAAGAAAAAGCTAATGTAAACTGGTCAGCGATATTGTCAGTGATATTATTTTTCTATTATGTTGTTTTTTTATGTTTTAGTTTTTTTGTCAAGCAATATATTTTAAATACTTACTCTGATTTAACGTGTTATTTTTATGGGAGTGTATTATTTATATATATTTTTTATATTATTATTATTTTTTTGTTATTGTTGATCATATGGTTAATGTTTATGATATTATTGTTTTGATGTGTGCGTATGTATGTGTATCAATGTATGTGTATATATGCATATGTGCATGTATATATGTATGTATGTATATTATTGTTTTGTCTGAATAGACTCTCTTTAAGACAGCCGTTTATGTGAGGTTATGATGAATAAAAAAGAGAGAGGAGGAAGTTACTATGTATTATGTTTTGTTGAATTTTTAGTATCTTTTTTTTAAAATTGCATTGTTACATTTTAATTTAATAAATAAATGAAAAGAAAATATTTAACAATTTTTTGCTATGGTTGCTGTGAGACACCGGATTTGAATGGTGCTTGCACTCTTTTCTATTAGCATCGTTTTGAGGTGTTGCATTAGAGGCGGGTACTCAACGCAAGAGGAAAAAAAACTCATATTTTCCAGCAATGAGGTTCACCACCAATTTTGAATGTTGCCTTTTTAAGTAAGACAGGACTGATGTGTGGGGATACACGCTCGTATCTTGTTTGTGTTTATAAGATATTTCGCACTCGCACACCTTCCGCTGGTTAACCCACATTGTGAAACTATAAGTTACCTATTATAAGTATAATCGACTTCATACTGATGTGAAATTTGTTAAGTACATTGATTTTGAGCTGATTTGTTTTCCATATTCCTCCGTACCCTACTGTATTTGATTGACTTTGAGCTGATGAGTTTTCCATGTTTCATTTTAGTTTTCCATTGCTTTGAGCTGAATTGTTTTCCATATTCCTCCATACCTAATAGTGCAATATAATCAGTCTATTTGTTGAATGTCTTTGAACTCATTAAGTTTCCATATTTCTCCATATCTGGTGTCCTATGATTAGTATTTTACGTTTCTTTAGTCTTTTACGTTTCGATTTACCGAAAATGATTTCATTATAGCAATCAATCTATCATGCAACGCTTTTAGTTCAAGATGAAAGTACCAAATATACATTCCCGTTTGTAAAAATTATTTCATATACCTACTTGCCATACAAATGATAGATATCACTCGACTATTAACAGAATTCAACATGACAACAGTCTAAAATTCAAGTACACAGACATTACCGTCACTCTTTAGAAACTTGCCGTAAACAAATAAAGATATTTTTCAATCCATTTCTCTATCTCCTTCAAACAAGCTTATTATTGTTTTTTTTGTTATTTATTGTTTTTTTTATACGTATTGTTTTGTTTTTATTATTTATTGTTTTTTATACTTATTGTTTTTTATTACTCTTTTTTTTATTAAAACTACTGTTTGATAATTTTATTTCAATATTTCAATCGAAAAACCTTTTTTACTTGCATTGATTTTTAAAGTACCATTTGGTGTAAACATACCTATGTACAAGGCTGAAGTTATGTAAAATAAAAATGAATAAGTACAATAATATGCTAGGAATATTATCAATTTGGTTGACTATATTGATATGGATGTAAATTGGATACATAATAATTTTGCAAAAGTAAAAATAATGACCATGGATAAATATTAAAGCAAAACGGTGCCTTAGCAATATAATATTACGTGAGTGAAAAAATAGAATATTTTGAATATCTATAAAGAAAATATAAACAGAAATAACATCTTGAGAAATAACAAATAAAGTTGTCTAATAAATAAAATTCAAGATTTTTCCAGTTTGTAAAGACTGATTTGCCACACATTTCACAGTAGGTACCTACATGCAAATTAACGAATACGTTGCGTACCAAATTTTAATTCATTCTTTGCAAAATATTATTCTTGTGGAACTTTTCAAAATCAAATCCACATATTATGTATTATTCCCTTTTAACAGGTCAATCGTTTCGACTGACTAGGCTTTTATCAACCGAAATGCCCTCAACATTTTACAAAATAATTATTCTGAATAATCAAATAAAAATCTCTGCAGTTGACTTATGTTATTTCGTACAGCAGACCGTGATCCAAACAAAATTTATACAGTCATACTATAAAGGCTGATTGTTTTCTGTTAATGATACCACAGCAGGTTACGACGATTGAAAAATATGAACCCTAACAAAAAAGAGATATAAGAGGTTTCCATCAAAGTGTCTGTTAATGTAAGGCGTGATTTCTTATAGCTTACCGTAGAAAATATAAAAAAACACGTTTTATGACGCTTTTGACGTGTTAAAATAGCATTTTTTAAAACTATTTGAAGGCTGTTATCTCCAAAAGCTTGCTGTTACCCTGAGCTCTGCAAACATTTGAGATGCACTACCAAATGTATTGCTCAATAAAATTTGTTTTTATACAAGAACGTTAATTTGGCATAGATGGATCTTGGTCTATAAGTTAAAGCTATCACTGTTAATGTAATGAAGTTAGTTATAATTTGATACTTAAATAGAGGGTGTATAAATTCAATACTTAATAGTGTGAAATGTGTCTTAAAACACCGATCTTTGTTAAGTTTGTATGGCCAATGTTAAAAGCATTTTCGTTTAAGGCAATAATAGTCTTGTAATTGTAGCTGCTTAGGAATGATTATCATTAAATTATATAGGTACCTATTCGACGAATAGTTTGCTTTAATCTCTTTTGTTTTGTACGTAGACATTCAACTGAGATATTGTGTAGAACTCAAGTCATATAAGCTTTCATGTAAAACATTCATATTAAGACAAATAAAAACTTTGTTAATTTCTCTCTGGATGTAATGAAATACAGTAAAAGCTTTGCCCTATTATTATTATTTGCGAAATAAAATACTCAGAATAACGCATAGTCGTATTGTGCAAACGTGTTGGTCTAATACTAAGATTTCTGATCCTTAGTTCAAAGTATTTTTTTTTATTTCGGTAGGTACTAACGCAATGTTGTACGCACTTTCAACTGAAAGTCTGTTCTTTTTCTTCTTCTTGGCTATACCAAAACTCTTTATCTGCAAACTGATGAGTCAGATCTCCTCGTCCTTAATAGATATTTATCAGAAAAAATATACATGAGTTCAATGATATATTTTAACTTATACCTACAAATGTAAATATTCTTACTTACTCCTATTTAGCGTAAGCAAAAAGAACCGATCGCCAGACTTATATATCGTGACAATTATTTTATTTTATATATTTATTAAAATCCAAAACATACAGTAGTTATAAGATACATAATAATTGTGGGTAATATAAACATATATGCATAGTAATATAGGCATACAAATAGTAGGTATATAAAAGTTATTTCATTTCTAATAAATAACATTTTATTATTTCTCTTGTGCTTACATGACATGATATACAAACATGTCACATTTTGCCTCATTTACATCCATGCATCGCGTCATACATGCTCTCTTGTAATCCTGACTTCGTATATTACCGTTATTAAAATCTCATTTCTTTTCAGCCTTGAATAATTTCTTTGTCAACCTATCTAATAATAATAATAATAAAATTATTTTGTTATGCAAAACAAATCACATAATGTGGCGGCCTTATTACCCGTAGGCAATATCTACTAGTCAACCACACTTGTAAATACAATAGTACAAGCAAGTACAAAATACATGTAAAAAAAATAAAATCTAATGTATACATAAGAAAGAAAAATAATATAATACAAAAATGCAAAATTTTAAATAAAAAAATATATTAAAATAATAATGATAATGTCCATAAATAGGAAAAAGATGGGTTGGGAAGGGATGAAGGATAAAGGAATTATAGGTATGAGGATAAGAAGTGTGACTTCAGAAGCTTCTTGAAAACCATTAAGCTAGGAGCTTTTCTTATTCCATTTATTATAATATTTTGTTTTACCTTCAAATGTAAAACAAAATATTATTATTACGAAAAAATATGACGTCGAGAGAGATATTTCTTATAAGATGCATAAAGATGGGTGGACGGCAGAGCGATTAGCGCGCTGGGTTAGTAATCCAGTGGTCGCGAGTTCGAATCCTGCCTCGACCGATCTCGTTCACCTATAGGACAAGCATTTATGCTTAGTTTAGGGAACGTAGGAAGATGTATATGTACTTGTTTAACAAGGACATATTCATTTTTTTTAAAAAAAAAAAAAAAACATACAGATAATAACGATATTATGCTTCTGACGGAGAAACTAAACAAGACCGTCAGTGTGTTAAAATATATTTTTTAAATAAGAATTATTATATCCGCTTAATGATTCAAGATCATTGCACGGGCGCTGATAGTTTGGCCATGATGTGATTGATACTCTTCGGAACAAAGCAGTTTTTGGTGTTGTCATTGATTACAACAATCAATCAGCATTGATCATTGCCACTTGGCCACTTTGCTAACTATTTCCATCTGTCTTCAGGGCTGTGTTCACAATGAACGCCAAGTGCACTTACTGATGTTCTAAGCCGTTCATAATGATCGGAAATTCACGCTCGAAAGACACTCTGTGACATTCAGATTGAACGTCGAGTGTACGCACCAAGCGCTCGTTAAAATTGTCGGTTGAAAAACGCCTCTGGCAGTTATTATATCTGTTGACTTCTATTTTGTCTGTGGAATGATGACTTCTATTTGTTTCTGTGATATAAATTATTTCAGTTGACATTATTTTTGATGACAGTATGCATTCACAAAGAGGTTAATTTATAAAAATATGATTCAAAAATTTTCAATAAAAGATTAGAGAGCATCATTTATTTTATTTTTAATTTATTATGTAAACAGACAGTTAAATTTACTTATTTTACTAACATACATAATATGACATGTGAACCAATTAAGTTAACAAATATTATCGTTATTATATTTACAATAAGAAGTAGTTTTGAGGAAGGGAGTAGGAAAGAAATGTAGGAAAATAGGAAAAGGGGAACACACTAACACCACCTAACCGCGAAGCAGTAACCTAGAAATTGAACATTTAAATACATTTAAGGATTTACTCAACTGCTCAACTGTTGTTTTTCGATGAAAATATAACATAAAAAGACACATGTACGATTAATGACATTTGACATTTAAAACGCTCGATGCTGTGTTCAGATCGAAACGCCACTAGAAAGCGTTCAGTGAGATTGGTGTGAAAAACGCCATAATCTGCAACTTCAGGTACATCCGACACCTGACGTGGAGTGTTGAATAATCTGAACACAGCCCAGCAGTCATTGCTTGATCTGAACTACCTGAGTGTGAGATGCCTCAAAGAGAGCTATCTTTTCCGACGTCATAGGTAATATTTTGTACGTCGATAAAAAACATCATCGTTACAGAAACTTTTGAAAACAGATAAAGTAAACAGTATAACCTAATCATGTAGACACATAAGTAATAATAATATACACCTCCCTCTCGATATTTTCTCTTGAGCCAAGTGTATATCCCAACGACAATATATAATATACCATAACTTTTATACCTGGGTCTCTTCCAAACTGAGATATGAAAAGTTTTCAAGCTTCATTTGTACCAAAATAGATCCGTGCTTTTTGGCTTAGTTACATATCCGTGTATGTTCCCATTCCTTCAGAACGCCTACGAACCATCAACTGAGGTTCTAATGTAATAAAATATTTTTTCACCTCAACGTTGTTACCATGGAACTACATACGCGGGACACGAATTGTTTTATTGTGTTTAGTAAATTGTCGTAATAATAAAACAAGTTGTGGTTTTCTGTGCGTGCGAGCAAGATGGCAATTGTACTTTGTCTCCATTTTATTTTTCTCCCATTTACAAATTTCCCGCTTTACAATGCTGGGAGACCCGCACGAAACAATTCGATCGTACAAAAAAATGTAACTAAGTACAGAACGCTCTATGACAACAAGAGTACACCACCGATATAAATAGTTTTGTGCTTTTTACGCCACACCGTGTTCTTTTTTTTTCAGCAACGATTTAAATTAATTTTGTTTTACAATATGTAGCTGTTAGTTTAATAAATCAATTTAAAAAATACGTCCAAATTGGAGTAATGTACATAATGCAATCTTTTTTTAAACAAAAATAATGTCACAATCCTTAAATAGTAATTGATACAAGAAAATATTTAATCGAAAATAAAAAAAAATCATTAAATATCTTAACTGATTGCATACAAGAATTAAGATGTTTTAGAAAAAAAAAATTGAGACCTTATATTCTTTCATCATTATATGAAATAAACAGGAAACAGTATATGAAATAAACAGGAAACAGACCCAAGACATCCTCAATTTGGTCACAGGCTTCCGATGGCGAGTACCGCCATCAGAGGCATGTGACCTTCAAGTACCGCCAGAAAGGGCAAGGCAAGAGCGCTGGATTGATCAATGCAGAGGAAGTCGAAACGCGCTGTCGGAGGTTTTGGGGCCGGGACACCATCTATTCTACCGTACATGGAAGACATTGAATAGACTCCGTGTAGGTGTCACACAAGGTGCAAAATGAACCTGTGCAGGTAGGGAATAGGACGAAAAGATGTATCTTGCGATTGCGGGGAGGTTCAAGATCGTAAGCATCTTCTTGTCTGCCGAAACACGGAACAGGGTTGTAGCGAAGAAGACTTAGTTATGGCAAATGACGCAGCAATTGCTGTTGCAACGTATTGGTTTCCCCGGACAGGTTAAGTAAGTATATGAAATAAATTTGATGTCAAGGTTTATTTTAATTTTAGTTTAAGCGGCTTATTTTGATCGTGGTTTCAGTGTAAAGGGACCTATTTAATGGATCAAATTGCTTTCTGAAGTGCGTAGAGAGCAGAGTTTTTGGGGGCTTCAGTTGATTGCTTAAGCTTCTTTATTTCGCAGAGCGAACAAATAATCAAAAGCGCCCTTGAAATGGTCTTTTACCATAAAACGGCGCTATAAAAATTGATTATTATTATTATTAAAATAATAAGTAAGAATTGATCATTCTTATAATTAAGTATTTAAAGAATATTCATTTAGGAATCCTTTGTTAATTTATTAGAAGAGATTGTCGAGATGCATTAAACCCATCATTTGTTTATTCTAGAAGAACCAAATAAAATAAATCAAAGGCCTTTTTCATTTTTCCATGTTCTGACAAATTTTGTCAGAACTAAGACATTATTACCTGTTCCGCAAATAATATATATTTGGCGGTCGTAACCCATGTCAAAATGACAAGTTAGTTGTTAGTATCTGCCAACATATTATTATTACTAGCAGTATCTCGAGAAAGTGACAAAATCTACAATATGATGGGCATCAGAGTACATTTCCAATGAAATATTTCGCACTACGTGTTTATCAAAGTCTAACACACGTCTCATAGCGGACACACAACATGCTGTGAATGTATAAGTTTGAGGTGACATGAACTCTCCAGTGAATGTCATACACTAGGTAACATGTTCACAAGATACAACTCTTTCAAAGTAAATCTGAACTTACAGGCCACGTTTTGCATCCAATAGTAGTTAGTTAAGTGAGTCTTTTTCATCGACAATATAATATGAATATCATGAACATATTTTTTATTCATTTGAATACAAAGTTAACACATCGTATAATTTACAACATCACCTCACTCTTAAAGCTTATTAACTTGTGTAGAGGGAGGATGTGTGTAACCAAATGACTAATCCAAAAGTTCAATACTAAATGACCAAACAAAAATGTAAATAAGAGTAAAATAAACATAAAGATCTTGGGAGAATATGTTCAATGATTATTTATTAAAAGGATAATATCATAGCATGCAATCTGACTATAGACAACAACCCAATTGAACAGGTTAATACCTTTAGATACCTAGGAATTGACATAACAGAAGATGCTGACCTCTGCGAAGAAATTCAGAGCCAAGTCAATAAGGCAGCTGCAGTCTCGGGCGCCATAAAATCCATTATTTGGAAAAATGAGGATATGGCCATTAAAAGCAAAGTGAGAATCTACAAAGCATGCGTAAGACCAGTGATGACATACGGTATAGAGGCACGAGCAGACACAGTCAGAAGCAAACAAATGTTGAGGACTTCAGAAATGAGGACATTGAGAGCTATTGCAGGCAAAACCCTGAGAGACCGAGTGAGGAACTCCAGAATAAGGGAACTATGTGAGGTTGACGATATCATCAGATGGAGCAGGCAGCGGAGGAGGGACTGGTATGGTCATGTCCAAAGGATGGACAGCACCAGACTTCCTCATATCGTGCTTCACAATCAGCCTCACGGAACCCGCCCTCGCGGTAGACCGCCAAAAAGATGGAGGTATAGCTGGGGGTCCACTTCGCAGGAAGAGCAGGCCTCTTAAAAAACAGACCTGAAGGTCTATTCAAAAGAAGAAGAAGATAATATCATATGCGCGTGTTCAAAATATCTATCTACCTCCAAATATAATATTGCAAAAGATCAGTTCAATAAATATTTGATATACAATTAACAGTGATGAAGGATTTCAAATAAAAGATTCACTTACATGATCAACATTAGTATCTTCTTTGATAGTTAATATAATTAGATAACAATTCAGCCGTTCGTGATGTCTAGGGTATGATAAACGCGATACTTTATTCAATGAGACGGTCGACGCATGAATGCCGCTCGATTGATTTGTACGGACGGCGATGGGCTGTAGTT
Source organism: Molanna angustata (assembly GCA_963576475.1). NCBI lineage: Eukaryota > Metazoa > Arthropoda > Insecta > Trichoptera > Molannidae > Molanna > Molanna angustata. The sequence continues at coordinate 12,893,297 of OY754975.1, forward strand.
CGTTAATATTCGCAAATCTTCGGGAATTATCGAGGATATAAAAATTCACAAATCCACAAGATTATACCAGCATATATAAAATTAATTATGCTTGTATTAAACACAATATTACGTATGCGTATTGAACGTAATATATATTGGTAGGGATTCATTTCTCGCTTAGTCAATTACTATCACAATTCAAAAAAATAACAAGTCAGTTTCACCAAGATAATGCACAATTACCAACACCATCAAACAAAACAAGTCACAAACAAATGCAAACACATGTACCGATGGGCCAGTATTACAGTCGGCCCTCAACTCATTGAGTTTGTTAAACTCAATATTAATGTTAAGGGGAGATTGAATCCATTTCCGTGTTACAGTGCAATATGACATGGTTACTAAATCTTCAATTATAGACATATTTTACTTTTTCTGTGGTTATTGTCTGTCAAATTTTAAATAACCTCAAATAATACGAACTACAAAATGGGACGCTACGACTTGAAATACTATTGTTTTAAATTGTTAATTTTGTCGACGGATAATTCGTGGTGAAACTCCATTATACTAGGTATAAATGAAAACACTAATTAGTTTTAGTTTCACTATATAATTTTAAAACTGGCACTGGCCGGTATCGATCTGAAGATCATCGTCAGAGTGCACTCTGACGATGATCTTCAGATCGATACCGGTCAGTGCCAGTTTTAAAATTATATAGTGAAACTAAAACTAATTAGTGTTTTCATTTATACCTACTATTGTTTTACTATCCAACATGATAAATTTAATTTATCTCACCAAAATAATGCTTTTGAATGCCCATGTTCGTTTCAATATGGCTACAACTAACAACTAACTATACAACTAACGCCTCTAGTAATAGAACACTGAAACTACACGCGTCGCCTAGCAACGAGTCGAGAAATGACAGTTGACTCAACGTTAAGTAGGTACTTAATCCGCCAGAAACGTTGATTTAGTAACGTATTTGAGGGAAGATTAGTCCTAAACGGACACTGTAATACGCTATATTTTTGTAAAACTTGAGTTTAGTTCTTAAACTGAGACTGTAATACCGGCCCTATATCTAGTGAACCCGTGCAACCACGCCTTTGAAGATTTTTTGAAAATTGTATATCATCTTCCTATGGTTTCCAATTCGACATATTTCAAGCGGAAGTTCATTGAAACTTTTACACCCTGTAAAGAATAAAGATGCTGGGCAAATGTCGAATTTCGTCTATCTATTGAATAAACAAATTTATGTCTTTTCCTATTTTAAACTACAAAGTTATAATATTCTGGTTCTCTTAGTATTTGCAGTATGGCATATTTTTTAAACTAGTCAGAAAATCTAGGCTCTGTAAAGGAGTTGAAAACGTGGTCTGTGGGGAAGTCTCGTAGTTTTTTTTTCAGAATTATCTATATTATTTGTTTTTTCGCAATATCTACACATTAAAAGCTGCTATGAAAAGCCGCTTACCATTTAGTAAAGGACATTGGTACATATCAGTTACTAGCATTGCCCGCCCCACATCCATAATTCAGTATCCTTTCAAACCGCGTCTTATAAAGACTGTCCCGTATCTCTTCCACCTTTTTACCGTTCCTACTTACTCGCTATAAAATTGCTATCACCGCGCGCGTGTGAATAAAGTGCGATCATCCAACCAGGGAGAGAACTAAGGATCTGGTGAGTTTCCATATATTTCCTTCCTTTGCCTTGCGGTGGTTGCAACTAATCACCCGCACCAAAAAATACAGTCCACTTTATCTTTAATATCATATCCGCGTCAACAGGTATCATCTATTAATTTTGTGTCGAACACCAAGTAATATATTCAGTTCATATTATAAAACTCTAGGAATTTTATTGAATTTATTATTATTTATTCATTTTATTTTTATTTGTTGGTAAATTCACAGAATATATTATATACATAACATTGGTCACATAATATTTAAAATATATATATATTCCAATTTTATTACGAATTTAAACGTGAAATTCCTATTACAAAATTAATGCTTGGTACAAAAAGAATTAACAAAAAAAATAAACTAAACTATGTTGATAGAGGAAGTAACAATAAATCAATTCACAATAAAGTTAGCGAAAAGAAATAAATAAAATAATTTTACAAAAAATAAATCACAACAAATTGAATAGGCACAATCTTTCGAGACTTACGTCAGTAATTTCATCATATTATATAAAAGATATGAAAGGAAAAATATCTGTGTTACGGTGAAGTGAATATTCAGTTACAATATCATTGCCTGTGCTGAGGATCAGTTTGGTTTGACTAAGATATGTATGGTTTGTATTTAATGTGAAATACGTCAGTATTATTATTTTTTATTCGATCGGACAGACAAACTGGAGGAGACTTGCTGTCGACAGGGCGGGATGGAGGCAGTTTCTTGAGAAGGCCAAGGCTCGCACCGAGCTGTAGCGCCATTGCTGATGATGATTATTTTTTATTATATTATGTAGATAGTGTCCTGTTTAAGACAGAGAGTTGCACGTATGTCGTGTTAATATTTTTTAAATGAAATGTGTTTGTTGAGCGGGTGGATTATCTAGTTTTTTTCTAGTTTTTTTCGGGTGATTTTATTTAGTTTTAAGCAAACATAAAGAGTGATGCCACGATATGCTACGTGCCTTGCTTTGAATATTGAAAACTTTAGTATCTAAGATAAAAAATACTCAAGATGTAAATTTACTACATATTGTTTATCTTGTAGTATTTTCATATCATATTTCTAAAATAATAAAATTTCTTTTGTGATTTTAACAACTTTTTACCCGTATCAACGTTCAACTACGATATTTTTCATCGTGCGCTGCTTCAACAAATCTTATCTATTTGGGAAAGGAATAAAGTTTTCTAAAATATGGGAGAATTCCCTTCTTGGTCTTAATAAAAGTATTGGATTTATTTCGCACACTTTATCTTTGCCAATGTTTTTTTTTTCATCCAACACCAGTTATTCCATTATTTCGTTGAGAACTTTTTGTCAAGTAAAATCATGAAATAAAATTTCTCAATAAATACCAAATTTTAAGCACACGTTGAATTGCTTAAAAAATATTATGAATTGTTTAAAATTATTTACTCAGAAGATAAACCTTTGAGTTTATTTTTCATATCGATTGAATTTTAATTAACTTTCACATCTACTTTTTAAGTCATAGAAAAAAATACAGAAAGGTTTTTCACATTATTTCCTTTTTCAAGATATATGAATAAAATAACTGTACAATTTTCTTTCATAGGAAACAAACAACGCCTCAATTCCATCAGTGCATCCACTCATACGTGTCTCATTTTTTTTTTATAATTTAACATCGAAGAAAAAGATAAATTAAATAATGTGGTTTTAAATTTGCAATTTCATATCATTTATTGAATATAAAACTTAGTATAAAAGAATTTATCTTATAAATAAAGTTACAATTTATCACTTATTATCAGCCATTTTACTTTGAATCGTTGAATATTTTCTAGAGTCGAAAAAATACCTGGTCGACTTTTGGTATTACTCCACTCGTTTTCATTTTGTCATACGTACGCCATTTATGAATTTAATTATTTACTTTATGTGTTGGAAGATTTAACAATATATTCGTTCAATCTTTTGTTGTGAAACTTGAAAGCTCCTTCCTAAATTGTTTGTTTATTTCAAAATATTACGTTTCTGAGAATAATAAAAAGTATTCATTTTCATTATAACAATATTTTACGCCTGACTTTCTTGAGATTTTTTACGACTTATTTTCTTCGGTCTTTTTGCGCACTATTGTAACGTGTTATTATAATTGTTCAGAAGAAATAAAATTAAAAATATTTTTTAAAAGTAACTATCCCCAACTATATTTTTTATCTGACTACTTATCCTGTGAAGGTTATATCATCATTATTATAAATACACGACAGGCAGGGACGATCCTAGGACATTCGGGCCACGCAACCTTGGACAAAAGAAATTGGAAAAGTGTTGATTTTTTTTTAAATTAATTGTTTGGCCAGTACTTTACGTGTATATAAACACTTAATAAATGTGATTTAATATAATAACGTCAGCAAAAACAATGAATGCTTTTAATATCATTTGCGAATAAAACGAACCACTAAAAATATGATTTTTAAAATGTAGCAGAAGTATTTTTGTATCCCGGTTCTCCTACAGTAAATATTCCAACTTCGTCTCTATTGAGATAATTAAAAATCTGTTAAAAAATATCTTTGACTCCCGACAGAGAAAAAAATCCAATGTTTGCGCATATGCAATAATAAAAATATTCGATTACTTACACATTGGTACAAGTAGGTAAATAAGACAAAAATGACCTTATAAGTCTGGCGCAATTCAGGGGTGACTTCTATGCGAAAAATGCATTGTCACCTCAGATATAGGAATTGTAGCTTTCATTATTTACAAAAAAAAAACAATTCTCTCAATAGATGGCGTTACAACAAAATAAATAAGAAATAATAAGATTGTTGTTCATAATTTCACCCATAGATGGCTGTAGTAAAAATTCCTTATTTTCAAGCGAAAAGAATTTCAGTATTACAATATATAGAACTTTCAAAATTGAATTAATAGGGATCTCATTAAAAAGGCATAATTGGTGAACGTTGCGCAAGCGCATAAAGTGATCACGTAAACCAGCCGATGACAGGTCGTAAGCCCTGTAGGTGCCTTGATTTCCCGGTTCTCCTACAGTAAATATTCCAACTTCGTCTCTATTGAGATAATTAAAAATCTGTGAAAAAATATCTTTGACTCCCGACAGAGAAAAAAATCCAATGTTTGCGCATATGCAATAATAAAAATATTCGATCACTATATTTATTTACTTATTTATTTATTTATTTACTATATTCACGTAAACCAGCCGATGACAGGGCTTACGAGGTGTCTTGAGCTCCTGGTTCTTCTATAATATTCCAACTTCGTCTCTATTGATATGTTGATTTTTTTATATTAATTTATTTTTGTTTAGTAAGTACATGGTTTCTTGGAATTCAATAAAACATTTGAATTTGCTGGATACATTTGTGATGTTCAGAAAAATCTACCAATATTTTCCTTTGGTCTTCATTATTCTTTCTAGTATTATATTATCCCTTTCTTCTCTGTCCACTCATCCCTGTAGTACGGATTAGTGCCTTATGCTGTATGTATTCGAGTATATTCAATATCCCGAATATCCATAAAGATTTTTTAGACGAATGACCCGATAACGAATATGCCCTTTACATATATTATCCTACGAGGAAATAAAATGAGAGATTGTCATTTCACAAAATTGAAATCAATGGCAAAAGATACCAACAGATGAAAAACAGGATTTTTTCCTATCTTATGAAATCGAGAAAAAATATAAAAATGAATAAGATTCACAAAAATAATATGTTCTCCAAGAAGTAGTTGTCGTCTCCAGAAAATTGAAAATCAAATTGCTTTTTTTCCTATACAAAATTGTATGTATGTTATTAAGAAAATAGATAGAACGGTTGTACGATCAGTTTTATTGACGCTATGTTGTGTTATTCCAAATCCAAACAATTACATACTTTGTCAGTTAGACATTGGACATTGGCTTTGAAATCAGCTTTTAATAACTATCTTTATATATTTTTTATAATTTAAATAATAATTCCGCTGGTATAATTGAAAATAGTCATTGTTAGATAATGAACTCGCCATGTTGCACAGGATGTCAGAAATAATATTTTATTTATGTATTATAGAAAATACGCGCAATCATGGGTTAATACTTCATCGATATGTTATAAGAAATAAATCCTCTTGACAAATCAATTGACAGTTGGAAAAATGATGAGGTTCTCAGCAGAATCGAAGAAACCATGAAAATCTAAATTTTTTAACTTTTTTAACTCATAACTCATAACTTTAACTCATGATTTATTTTTTGTTTGTTTGATAAAGTAATATGTGTTGAGTTTTATAATTGATATTATTATGTTTGTTGTGCTTTAATCTTTTATCTTTTAACGGGGCATATATGTAAACCTCAACACCCAAATTTCAAATCAAATTTTTCAAATATGTTAAACAGTGTGTTTCAAAAAAAAATACCATAAGTGTACTCAAATGGCTTCCTATCCGTCTGCGCCGTGATCAACACACTCTTTGTCATCTGTTTAACATTTTGAACAACCCTAATGCTCCATCATATCTGACCGAAAGATTTCAACCTCTGGCCTCTCATGGACTCCCGCTTCGATCTAGAGAAGAGAGAACCCTCGCCATCCCATCACATGCCACGGCTTTCTATTCATCATCTTTTACTGTCCATGCTGCCCGGTTATGGAACAACTTGGCCCTTGACATTAGAACTGCACCAACGTTAGGAACCTTCAAAACCAGATTAAAACGCGCGCTCATACTTCCCATTTATTTCCCTATTCTTGTAGTTAGTCATATCTCCCCATTTTTTCCCCTTCCCTCCCATAGTGTTGTAACAGGTTTTATCTATGATTTGTTAAATTTACATTGATGTACATATTTTTATTCTTCTTACATTCTTGTGTTTAAATGTAATATGTTTATGGTTTTATGTAAATTTTCTTTTTTTGTACATGTACCATTTTGTCTCATAACTGCCACAGATGGTTGTCTGGAAGAAATTGCCATTAGGCAATAAGTCCGCCATTTGTACTAGCTATTAAGTAATGTACAATAAAGTGTTTAAATAAATAAATAAATAAATAAGTGTATTCAACATTTCTCTAGTGAATGTTCGTCACGCAATCTTAAAATTCAGACAAAATTCCCCTAAAAAAAATATTTAAAATATCCTCTTTTACAGCATTTTTTTTTAATTACTCCAAAACTATATGTCGTAGAGAAATAAATCTTGTATATTATGCTAAAAGAGTGCATAAAATCAAAATGAATGACCGATAAAGTTTTTTCATTTCCAGTAAAGTTTGTTTATAAATTGCAAAAAATCAACAAATTTTGGCTTTCCGATAATTTAAATCACTTATAAACCTTTTTAAAAGCACGCGATAGTTACCCTTACTAACGCGTAACTTCATAGTGCATTAGGCGGTTTTAACATATCATGGTTTTAGTGGCTAGATTTAGCGTTATATGTCCTCTTAAAGTTAGTATCTTTTGTATACTTGTTAGTTATATTTAAATAGGCTTTCAAGTCGTAATTGTGAAAAAAAAATGTTGAACTTCATATCGAAAAGGTGGCCAAATTGGATAGGCCATCATATGTTGCTAGATGAAAATCTCTTACACATGTCATCATCTTGGAGGGAATGGTCGAAGAATCAACTAGCAGAGGGCGACCTCGCCGGCAATTTTTGGAACAAGTGCGTCACGACTTGTGTATGTTTGGAACAAGTGCATCACGACATGTGTATGTTTGGAACAAGTGCGTCACGACATGTGTATGTTTAGAACAAGTGCGTCACAACAGAGTCTTCAGTGAGCCGTTCAAGACTGAGCGAAATGGAAGAACATTATTTTGTTGCCAAACAACCCAAAAAATTGAAACCAAAGAAAAAAAGGCATAGAAATTGATGAATTCATAATATATATAGCATTTTTGATGTTTAACTAAATTTATAAAATATCCATTAAGTAGACGATAGATAGACGGTTTAGTACTTAATACCCAAATCATATTTATATAAATGTAAATATACATAATGATGTAATGATATTTAGTGTAACAGGAATATTCCCAGTTAACAAATTTTACACTTTACTTCCCTAAAGAATATGAAATACCTATAATTATATATATATATAATTCCAGACAAGTTACGCAAAATAATAAAATTGATAATTCCCGTATGGAAAAAATATTACGATGAAAGGATACTAAAAGTAAGCATACCGAAAATATTCAACAACATTCCAAGTGGTATGGATAAGCTTGATAAAATATCCTCAGTTAAAACAATATTTAAAAAAAATATATTGTAGAAAGTACCTTATTAATAACATGTTATGTTATAAATGGTAATGAAATCAAAAACATGTACATATCACATCTTATAATTTTAACTGTAACTTAAGGAATGTAACATGTACTTGACTTTTTGTATGGGAAACTCACTGATAGCCTTAAGGCTAGTGAGATCCCAATTATTATTATGTAAAACTTTTCTGAAAAAAAAAAAAAAAAAGGCTGTCATTTCGATTGTTTAGTTGACAAAACGAAACGTTAGTAAAACTTTATAGTGACGAAATTTGAAATTTTTCATATTCAATTTTAGTTATTCGTGTCAATTAGCTAAAACAAAATGCAAATTCTGACCGATTACCATTCCGACAATGCTTTGATGTTATAATATAACGCGAAAACTTCAGCGATTCCCTTTGCTCCATGGTTTGTTCAGGTATGAACAGGCTTCCCGGAGTTGTTTTCCCTTGAAAATTCAAGGCAGGGGTGTAGGAAATTGCTCGTTGGGTTTAACGGAAACTTGGCACGAGTAGGTACCTTCCCCAAAGTAAATATTGACACGTCTGTGAAGCTCGACAAACTTTGGTTGATTTTTTTCCTTTTCTATTCTCCCTTTCAATAGCAGACATCTCGTTTGGTTCGGTTGTGAAGATTACACGTACTTAGCTATAGGTACATTTAGTGAAATAATGTCAAATGCAAAATGCGGAACTAAATAACATTGATCATGAAAAGTATTCATGTGAAATAAATGAAATCTAAAAAAACAATATAATAAATTTATAAAAAATAATGTCTGTATGAACAGTATGCGCTCCTAAACCGTTCAACCGAATGCAATGAGCCTTTTGTAAATTTTTGAGCTGTCAGACTGTCCTGGGAGAAGGAGGTCCAATTGTCCTTCTAACTCTTCGCAAGTCTATCGGGTTGTCTTGTGTTATTGGGTTTCTATGTCTTTACAGTTTTGACAATTCTACTGTCGTCCATGCTTCAACGTTAGATATTTATTAAATATATTTTATCAATGGAATTTATTGAAGGGACAAGAGGTATTGAAGCGACATGAGGTACTGAAGATATAGGAGGTACCTACTGAAGGTACGGGAGGGTATTGAAGGAACAAAAGGAACAGAAGGGATAGGAGTTACTGGAGGTCCTGAAGGGATTGAAGAGTCGGAAAGAACTGAAGGGACGGAAGGCACTGAAAAGGCAAAATTAAAATTATAAATTTCACATAACATTAAGATCAACTTTTCTTAATTATACACAAGCAGTACAAGAGGTGCCGGATTTCCCTAGTACTATAAGTCAATTCAGATATTATATTGTATGAATAAGAAAATATCAAACTTTCCCTCCGACAAGCGATGGAGGGATAGTTGGACGTCCACTTAACAAGAGCAGTCTCCAAGAATAACATGACAGTCCAAAAGCGGAAGAAGAAGAATGAGAAAATAAATTTTGAATATTTGTGGTTCTGTTTCATTTTTCTTATTATTACTTTGTATTCTTATAAATAGTTTCAAGACCAGGGGGGTAAGTCGGAATTAAAACCATTTATGTTTACCCATATCATGGAAGGTTTTGATACCGCCTGTTGACCAGACTAGCCCCCATGATCTCTGTTTTGGTTATATTTGATATATTTGTTGTAAGTGACCCGTCTCAGAATAGGTTTTCCTAGTGAGACGGGGAATGAAAAATTTGATTGTCATTATGTTTTTTATAATAAACGCCTGGTTACCGGCACTGAAACTGATCGTGACAAATTTTTGTGAATAATACTTCAAACCTAAGTATTTTTCAATATTCGTAAAAAAAATATTTATAAATAAAACAATGATGAAACTAATATAAAACTTATGAAAACATGTATATTTTAAATTTAAGCAATATTCGGTTTCTTACAAGGATACAAAAAATAATGGTTTAGCGAAAAGAGTTTTACTTAGTGATTTTCAGTATTGTATTGTTTTAAGATATTGTGGTTAAAAAAATGTTCAGTAAAAATATATTATTCATGGTACCTATTGCATTCTATTTTATTTGATTTTGTCTTGTTTCTTGGCCAACACTCGACATTGACTTATTAACCTGTTCTTTCTCTCTTTTCAGGAGTAATCATTTTTGGATCAGACCAAGAAGTGGCTGGAGTCATGAGGGCAGTGAGGAGGTCCAACGCCACGGGGGCCTTCTCATGGATTGGATCTGATGGATGGAGCGCCAGAAACTTGGTCAGCGACGGAAGCGAACCAGAAGTCGAGGGAACACTCTCGGTCCAACCACAGGCCAACCCTGTCCAGGGATTCGAAGAGTACTTCTTAAACCTATCCGTCGACAACAACGAGAGGAATCCATGGTTTGTTGGTGAGTTAACAATTCAAACATACATATCTTTCATTTATTCATACCATCAAGGCATATCCCACATTGTGAAAGGGCAACATTAAGAATGGATGGTGAAGATTATTGCTGAATAATATGAGAAGTAGAATTTATTCATCATAATTCTAAAAGATTATGGAGTTCTATCATGAAGTGACAGTTACAAACATTGAAAAAAAATGTCGATGTTATTTTGCCTCTTGTATTTTAATCTTTCATATAAAAACCCCACTTCAAAATGAATGTATGTCAAGATATCAAAATGTGGTGTTCGATTCTTTCTGCCTACCCCATGAGGGACATGACGTGATGGTATGTATGTAGTAATATTATCTTTTCATAAAATTCGCCTATTCAATAATAGGCAAATAGACGAGTTTCATGATTTCTCGTGATTCCCATCATCAAACCTGTTGGATTAGTTGAGAAGAATCACTCCAGAAGTAATCCCTTTCTTATGAAAAATGAATCATCGAATTTGGACGACATGGTTAAGAATTATTATTATTGAAGACGACTTTACAAATTGAAGAGTTTGATATTTTCTTCTCGTGAGTTTCATCACCAGAACTCGATGAAATTCATTTGTGTGATCATCTCTGAAGCATTTATGTATGTACTTCCTCTAAAGAAAATAATAATTAAAATCGCACAGTATTGTAAACAGTTCTTATAGTTTTATAGGGAAATGGTTTAGTTATTGTATCATCGTGATTAATTGGTTTCAAAGAAATATTTATCAGAAGATTATTTTCGTATTCAAAAAGTATTGTTATAGCTCATCTCTCTATATTTATATATACTGCAGACAATTGGAACAACTGATAATTCATATATGTAATATAAGATAGTACTCGCTCTGATATGCATTTATTTTATTTAATGTTATACATAGTATATTTTAATAATTATAATATTCATATTACACGGAATAAGAATGTCGTGGAAAATTAGCGATACGTCAAGCCACGGCATACCTAGATGGAGACGGCTGTTTATAACTTCAGCTTGCGTTGGTAGCAATGACGTGAAGTAAGTGATATGGGGACTGGGGACATCATAGGGATGTTCCGCCACAGTTTCAAAGTGTAAATTGAAGAGTTCGATGAATTTCTTGTAGATCCCATGATCATATCTTGACCAAATTGTAATGGAACCAATCGGAAGACACCCCATTTCTAATTATAATAATAAAGAAAATTTATAAAGTACCGTTTAGTGATACAAGATCAATCCAAGGGCGCTGTAGCTTATTTGTTGACTCTACGAAACAAGGCTGTCTTAAAAGTCTACCGAGGTGTCAATTCTCTGAGCTCCCTGTATGTCAATAGGCAATTTATTCCATTTTAAAGGCCCGTTCACACTAAAACCGCGATCACTGTTAGCCACCTTATTGACTCCGTCTAATTCTAATAAAGAGTTGGTACTCTGTGATCCCGATGATCTCAGTGTAAGCTGTGTTCCTGATGGAACATTCTTTTGGCACAGTTCTTGAATGTAATGTGAAGTCAAGTCGTTCAGAGCCTTAAACACTATCAGGCATATCTTATAGTCCACTCGTTCTGGACATCTCAACCATTGCAGGTCGTTAAGAAAAGGTGTTTTGTAACATATTTTGTCGGCTCCATATATCAACCTCGCAGCTGCGTTGAAAACTATTTATAATCTATCAAACTGACACTTAGGCAAACCCGTATAAATAGCATTACATTTATCCTGCCTTGATACCACAAATGCATTAATAAGCGTTTTAGCTTCGTTTTTGGGTAAGCTCCGGCGGATACTTTTCGATTGCCTCAGATGAAAGAAACAAGAGCTAACAGTTTTTGAAATTTTCAAATCCAGCTATAGTTTGTTGTTCAAGTGGACGCCTAGAAATTTGAAGGTAACGGACAGCGATCTTTAATACACTGTTGCCAAGATTATTACACAAAGTCGGGTAGATTTAAAAAAAAAATTGCTTTTTGTCGGTATCACTGTGTTGGTGTTATTATTGTGGCTAGACATGACGTACACACACACACACACTTACAAATATAAGCATGCGGACTGACTGACTGACTAACTCACGATTACAAATATTAAAAAAAATATATATAAAACAATAAATCTACGTAAATTTTTTATATCTTTTTCGAATCATTATCACACTTAAAACCTTTATTTGACGACTAAATTCTTCCCTTCCCCATACTTCCCGTATGCTCCCTTTCCCTCTTTTTATCTTTTATTTTTGCGTTTTGTATTTTTTATAAAAAAAAAACTGAAATGTACTCTAATGTTATTGTTAAAATGATGGATGCAGTTATTGGCGCCATAAATATTGAAATGTATCTACTTATAATTGTGTAACTGTTATAGCTGTTGTATCCAATAAATTATTAAAAAAAAAAGGTATTTGATGGTGTAAGTTCTTTTCCATTGAAGTAAATCGGGGTATTTTCAATGAGATGCTGTCGTTGCGGTGAAACTACCCACATAAACTGTTTTCGTTGGGTTTAATTTTAATTGTAAAAAATTAGCAGTAATAATTTCTAATTTAACGAGTGGATTGTGGCCAACGCATAAATCCTCACAAACAAGTCACTCCATAAAGTATTTTCATGAAATGAGTTTTTTCAATTATTTTTTATTTAAATATTTTATTATGAAAACTTGAAAATTTTTCAATGCTATTTTATGAAGGAGGTGTGTATTTTTACCAATTTGAAAATAAAAATAAATTTTCCTGAGCTTGGAGTCACTTTGAAACATTTGACAGTTAAAAAAATTCGAAGTACTATTCAGATATCCTTCAAAATCTAATGGGTTCTAAGCGAGTGTTAGATATACATATTTGACAATGATTACTTTAGTCTATAATCGATAATATAAAATAAACACGCTGTATATAGTACACAGCACATAGTACATAGCACACACACACAGATACATTGTGATGAAACTTTCAGAATACAATCTCAGCATGATACTAGTTGATAATCTGCAATAAAAATATAGCCTTCAAATTGCGAAATCATAACTCCCCGCTATATCCCCTTGGGTTAGTGAGGAGTAAAAATCCACGTCGGTTAAAATAAGACATAATGGAACACTTTATGTAAATATAGTGTTAATTTGTTTTAATACAATATTTATGTAACGTAATAGGTATAAATGAAAACACTAATTAGTTTTAGTTTCACTATTTAATTTTAACACTGGCACTGACCGGTATCGATCTGAAGATCATCGTCAGAGTGCGTGAAAATGAAAGTGAACAGAGTTTAAATAGGTATGACTGAAATATTGGTACACAACCTTTTTTTTTTTTGTAAAGTTCTATCAGTTCGATTAGTATTGCCAGAAAGAACTGATGAAGAAAACTGGCAAACAAAACAGTATGGTAAATATGTGTGATGTATTCAAAGTTTAGTAAACTTTTTTATAACATCATAGTTTTTTATAACATCATCATCATCATCCACCACGCCCGCTCCTAGTGGAGAATCTGCTCATCAATCAATAGCTAATTATATAGTTCTTTAATAATAGCAGTACCAAACAACTTTTTGTCAGCTTCATGGCGTCAATTAAATTTAAAATATATTGAGAATTGAATAAAAATGTATGAAGTATAATACTAACGAAACAAAAACAGATACATAAACTTAACAAGAAAAGTCATGGTATGAATATGTTTGACTAAATACCGACTATTAACACTGAAAGTTCAGAATGCACACTCATTAATTTACTACGTTCCTCTTGCAAAAAGGCAAATAAAATTTAGTTTTAACTTTTTGTATGTCAGTTAGCAAATTATCACTCCTTGGAAAATGTGAAAAATGAACATCTCAGACTTAAACATTCCTCGTCGAAAATAACCTCCATCGCCTCGATGCGCTTCCACTGACACTCATTATTATTAACAACTTTTCATAGTGTATTGTAACCCATTAGCTTTGTGAAACATCTTTTGGAAAACATTCTAGTGTAATTAGATTTTTTCCGAAAAATTATTATTTGCGCATGATAACTCTGATGCATCATCTTTCAGAACACTCTCCACGTTCACAAAAAATGTAACATCTTCTTCTTCTTTTGTCCCAACACAACTATCTGTGATCAACTTCTTCTGGTTTCTTCGTACGATTCTGGGATCATCCCTTCTGGTACAATAATTAAAAATTGAATATGTCCTTGTTAAACAAGTACATATACATCTTCCTACGTTCCCTAAACTAAGCATAAATGCTTGTCCTATAGGTGAACGAGATCGGTCGAGGCAGGATTCGAACTCGCGACCACTGGATTACTAACCCAGCGCGCTAACCGCTCTGCCATCCACCCATCCTTGAAACTGCTTGAACGATTAGCTCTTCGAGTTCCCACCCGAGCTACCCGATCCCACCACTTATTACACCTGCCTCACTGTAACACAAGCGCTAAACAGCATGCATTCATATATCGAGCATCACACTTCTTCAATGAGCACTTAAACGAATTTGACTTATTCAACTCCTCAATAACTATGTAATATCAAATCAAAACTTCTCTTACAATAATTATTCATATAAACTAATCCCTCTCCTTCTGTACTCCCCCTCTTCCCTCCCTATTCCCTCTTAACTCCCTCCTAACTCAATAATATTTACTTTCTACTTCTTACATAGTATAATTTTATCTGTATACTTGTGGAAACATGTTATTGGCATAGTTGTTATTATTTTATTGTTAATCCCTTATATTGTATTAAGCTGTTTGTTTCCCGAATATAAATAAATAAATAAATAAATAAACAATGAATTTTAAACTCTATTTTCAAATGTTTGAATGTTAACTTTGTGGTTCATATTTAAAAAATTAAATTTAAAGATATAACTTTGTATTAACCACGTTTTTTGGTTGAAACGATGCGACCGGTTTCGGAACTAACCGTTCCCTCATCAGGCTAACTTTCAACTGAAACAGAATGTGACGACGTGCTTACAAGAAATCTATGGGGGCGGAGGTAGAGGTAGGGTGGGGGTACTTAGGGTTGGGTCTTGTGCAGGGTGGGTCCGATTGGCTGAAGGATTAGAAGTAAAAGGAAACATATTTAATAATGGACTGAAAGATAAATTTAACTGATTGTTTATTATGTTCTGTTTTGAATTAATACACTCTTTCACAATCAGTTAAATTTATCTTTCAGTCCATTATTAAATATGTTTCCTTTTACTTCTAATCCTTCAGCCAATCGGACCCACCCTGCACAAGACCCAACCCTAAGTACCCCCACCCTACCTCTACCTCCGCCCCCATAGATTTCTTGTAAGCACGTCGTCACATTCTGTTTCAGTTGAAAGTTAGCCTGATGAGGGAACGGTTAGTTCCGAAACCGGTCGCATCGTTTCAACCAAAAAACGTGGTTAATACAAAGTTATATCTTTAAATTTAATTTTAAACTCATTTCATTGTTACTCATTTCATTCTTTGGCAGATGTTTATTGAGACTAATAATTTCGCGGCGTTCAAGGAATATGGCAATTACCTCGTCAAAATTCACTTTCTTGTACATAAATACAAAAATCAAATATATGATGGTAATAATTAAGCAGTTTTCAAGTAATATGACAATTAACTCGCATAAGTTCACTTTCTTGCACATGAATCAATAATTAAATAAATGATGGTAATAATTTCACGGTATTCAACAAATATCAATGGCAACTAACTCTCCAAAGTTCACTTTCTTATACATAAATCCAAAATATAAATACACGATGCAAAAAATTAACGCGGTGTTCAAGAAATCGGGCAATTAACTGGCATAAGTACATTTTCTTGAACTTCTTCTTCTTCTTTCTCAGCCATCTCTCCACTGCTGGATGTAGGCCTCTTCTAAAAGCTTCCACTTGTCTTTTTTCTGGGCTTTTCGAACCCATCCGCTTCCAGCGACAGGGACAATATCATCGGCCCACCTTTTCTGGGGCCGGCCTATTCCCCTTTTCATATCCCATGGTCTTCAATTTAGAATTCTGGGTGCCCATCTGTCCGTACCCTGTCTGGCAACATGACCTGCCCAATTCCATTTAAGTTTTGCAACTCGATCCATGACATCAACAACTTTTGTCTGGGGTCTGATTTCTTCATTTCTAATTTTGTCTCTTAGACTTACGCCTATCATTTCTTGAACACAAATCCAAAAATTCAATATGTAATGGTAATAATTTCTCGGTATTCATCAAATACCTATGGCAACTAACTCTCCAAAGTTAACTTTCTTATACATAAATCCAAAATATAAATACACGATGCAAAAAATTTCGCGGTGTTCTAGAAATTTGGCAATTAACTCGCATAAGTTCACTTTCTTGTACATAAATCCAAAAATTCAATATATGATGATAAAAAATTTGGAATATGGCAATTACCTCTCTTAAGTTCACATTCTTGTACATACATATATACAAAAATTAAAAATGTGATGGTAAAAATTTCGTGATGTTAAAGGAATTTGGGAATTAACTCATGCATGTATCCCGTTTTGAATGTTTCCATTCAACAATGCACCTAATTTTGATATAATATCTTCTTTAATTTATTTTGATATCGTATTGTTTTATATTTACTAAAGTGGTACCCGTTTCTTATTGTAAATACCTAATACAATTGTTCTACCTGATATTTTATATAAATAAACTTCTTGGCGTTTGAAAATACGAGATATCCACCACTCAATTCAGAAGTATCTATTATTATTATTATTATAAGAAAATCAGGTGAGCCAATATTGTAAATAATTACCAAAGAAAGGTTGGTACTCCTTCAACTTCCAACAACTGAAGGAAATTTTATTTTCCCTATTGAAGAAATAATTGGATGTCTGGTTATTGAGGAGAATTAATTACAAAAGATAGGATACATTGTATGAGAATAGAAACAACTTACCCACGTTTCGTTGAAGCCTTTGAGAAGAAACGGGAGGAAGGAAAATAGAGATATCCTTTTTCAAGGATGACAATAACTATTTATCTCTCTATAAGATACACCATTATTAGTTCAATTAATTTTACCATTTGTAAATGTTATATTATTAGAACATCCAATTTTCCTTTTTTCATTCATCATATATTTCTTGCGATTAGTAGGTACCTCCTTTTAAGTTTTGTTCGAGAAAAATCCATTTTGATTTGAAGTAGGTACTACGTGTAAGGAACAAATTAGAAAAATTTGTTTACAAAAACATACTACGATTTTTTAAATTATTTTTTTTGGCTTTCCATCCGATATCGAGTGATAATATACACTTAGCCAAAGTAAGAAAAATATTGAACACATACCTACTGCAATGCTAGTCTTACTTACTCTTGGAAATATTACATATCACTTTCACTTTCACTTTCCTATCCCACTATCATTAACCATCTCCTAATAATTATTTCTATAATTTTTTTCTTCTCTTCTGTGTGTTAAATATTATAACAGTGGATATACATAATTGGATGGCAGGCCTAGCTATAGATTGTACCACTTAGCATATCATTGAACTCCGTATTTTTAATTTCATTTTATTTTATGTAGCTTCTCGGGCAACTAACAGGTGCTATGTCAAATAATTATTCAACACGCACCCAATAACAAGTTGCCATATTCTGGAGACTTACGATATTAATCGTAGTATGGTAATTATATCCATGATATGGGTAATAAAAAAGGATTTTCATTTCACCATTTGACCGGACCTGGCCCCCAGGACAATGGACCGAGACACAATTTGAAAAAGTACAGCATACCCACTATTGTTATTTTTTTTAATACATACAAATTTCCAAGACTTGGGGACAGTTCTTTTCAAACGAGTTTCTTGTTCATTTTCAAAAATTTAGTTTTACTTAAATTAATATTAACACATTCAAAGACATCAGGAATTTAGAGTTAACAGGAAATGAAATGCATATTTTAATTATCTCAGAGATAATTAATTTCCTCTCTACGTATAAAAGAGCATTCAAAGAAAACATGATCAATAATCTCTTCCTGTTCACCGCATTAACTTAGAATTTTATCTCTATTGCAAATTAAATATAACTTACATAATGTATTATAAGGTTCATTTTTATAGGTATTATATTTTACAATGTGAATTTACCTACAGTGAAAACTTAATTTTTATCGATTATGATTAAATATCGATTATGTACCTATAATAAGCGTTTTTTTAAAATTAATATGTCTCTTTAACAAGTACATTTACATTATCACAATTTCCTTAGCAGTAATGCTTGTGCTATCGGTGAACGAAATCGGTCGTGGCAGGATTTGAACTCGCGACCACTGTATTACAAACCCAGCGCGCAGCCTGCTATACCACCACCCATCTATTATTATAATTCGCAACTATCGAAAGTCTTTCTTCGTGGCTCAGTTATTTACATAACTGATTCCTGAACCAAAAGTACTGGGTTCAATTCCCGGTGGAGTAACAGTTATTTATTGTGTTTTCAGTCTGGATCTGTGTGAAGATAAATATCTTTAGTCTCTTGAATGTAGCAACTTGTTATTGGGTGCGTGTTAAATTAATATTAGACGTAGTACTTATTAGTTTCCCGAGAAGCTATACAAACATATATACATACATACATACCATCACGCCATGTCCCTTTCAGGGTAAGCAGAGAGAACCGAGCGCCATACTTCCCTATTTTTGTACAGATTTCTGGCTTCCTTTACATCCATGCATCGTCTCATACATGCTCGTCGATTGTTCAGACTTTTTATGTTTCCTTCTTTCAAAATATTATTCACGTGGTCATGCCATCCCTTTCTGGGGCGACCTCTGCTATTCACTCTATCTCTTGCACCCGTGTATATTTTTTTGGTCAGTCGTTCATCGTTCATTCTTTCAATATGTCCAAACCACCCCAAGGCATTCACTTTCATTTTAAATATAATATCCTTCTTTATCTTGCATTCTCTCCTTATGTCCACATTTTTAATTCTATCATAATATATTGTTCTATTACATACTCTTCTTAGTGATCTCATTATACAAACATAAAAATAAATATAATATTTACAGCAAAACTTTCTAAAAACTTTAATTTCAAGACTTTCTTATGAGTAAAAATGAATTACTTTTAAAATTATTTATGTAAAAACACCAATAATAAAAGCGTTAATTCGTCAAAATATTTGACGATTGAGCAATGTAAAATTTCTGTTTTATTAAGAATGTTATTAATTAATTGCCTAGTTGCCATTGTACGCACTGCATTGAACAATGTTCCGTTTGGCAATAATCCCGTCAATTTACAAATTATATGTAAAGAAATACATGGGAATAACTATTGACCAATGTTTAAAAAGGAAACCCCATATCTCAATTTTATGCATGAAATTAAAATAAAACATATTTTTCGCTCCATCAGAAATGTTTTACCTAAGTCAGTCATTCAATAAATGTACTATTCACTTTACCAATCAAAATTAGAATATGATATTATAGGGTGGTGTGGTACTTACCAAATAAATATAGGTCTAATAGTTAAAGCCCAAAAATCCGTTTTGAAAATAATATTTAATGTTCCTATTCGCACACCCTCAGCCGAACTATTCAAAAAATTTGACATCCTAGACATACCACAGTTATATTATGCTAAAAACATTTGCATCTATATTTAATCACACCTCAATAACTTCCAATCGACCCAAACTACACGTCAGACTAGACAAGCAAATACATATACAGATACCGAGGACCAAGACGACACTTATGGTCAAAGAATTTTTCATTTCCTGGGAGTAAAGATTTTCAATTTGCTTCCAATTGAATTGAAGAAAACTAAAAATATAAATTGCTTTAAATAGGGATTTTAAAATGGGTAAAAAAACAGACAAGACACTGATAAATAAACTACTTTACGTTAACACGCAATGACACACACGCGCACCTAAACAATATAATTATAATTATAAGCTGCTTCAGAACAGGTTTTAAACCTAGTGAAGAAGAAGAAGAAGAAAAAGCAGTTTACGTTCCGCATCTAGTTCTAAAGTATCTTTTTTGTAAAAAAAAATGTATTGTTAAACTTTGATGTGTACAAAGTGTATGTATTATTTCTTATCTTACAAATAAAAAAAGAAAGAAAGATACAAATAAATAAATAATTATTTCGATTTTTTTGTTCCGACATATTTCAAAGACATGCTTTATTTTACTTAATATGAAAATATAAGGATAATTCAACGGAAAGTTTTCTATGAATATTTTCAAAATTTCAAAATCCACCTTTCAAAATCCCAAAAAACTTAAATGCTTACTCCCCGTTCCTTTTCGTCATTTTCGAGTTGCTTTCCACAATTTTCATAGATCCCTTTCAATCGTTGAGGGGTACCAGGGAAAGCCTCCCATATATATTATATCGGATGCATTTAATCATGTGACTGCTTTGTAATCCCTTTCTCATCTAATCCACCCCAAAGCTCATCATCCCTCGATGTTTCCTTGTCTGGTGTTTCACAATAATTGAGTCGTGTATTTACAGACCCATGCACAAGTTCCAGATAAAGATCTCATGCTGACATAACAGCAATGATAATAAAGTGCTATAATCCTGGTTTGGCCAAGTACCATCTAAATATGTTGCTGAAGATATCGCCCTTCATGGCTCAGGTAGTCAGATATATTATGATTCCTGAGGCAAAGGTCTAGGGTTCGATTTTTTTCCCGTTTTCAATCTGGAGTTGTGAGACGTTATGTAAAATATCATCAGAATATTACAACCCGTTGTTGGGTGCATTTTGAATTAATATTTGACGTAAACAGTATGAGCCAGCGACTGCAAGACCTAGGTACGTCATAGTATTAAGGCTTTTTTTCTGTGTAAGGATACCAAGATTCATTTTTTTATAAAAAAAAATACATAGACACTATTGTTAGTCAATCTGAAATAAAATAATTTGGTTTTAACAAGACTGATTTCGAAGCGATTGCTTTTTTTCCCAGATGACAGATGTATTTAACTATGTAGATGACATATGTATTTAACTTTCTAAAGAAGTGAGCTGAGGAACTATATTGTTAGGAAATTCGTTTTTGCGACACTGGCGGACAGAATTCAGCCAATGGAAACATGTTGATTCAAATTTTAGACCCCCCCGACAGAACTTTTGAAATTCAATCGTTCAAAGTTGTCCGAGTGACAGTACCTTATGTTCACCACGCCTGTTTAACGAAACGTTAAAAAACGAACGTTTTCTGTCGGAGGAGGTTCCCATCAACCAAAGTGTCTGTTTATGTAAGACGTGCAAGAGCCTTTATACTTTTGTTTTTTTTTATTTTTTTAAAACTTATAAAGATACAGTCATTCAAACAAATATTTCAACAAATTCATTGTAAAAAATATATCATAGACCAATTTTGTTAGCGGATATTATATCATTATTTTTTTAAGCTGAACACTGAAAGTCACCCCCCGCTTACCCGAGTATCTCAGGCGCGTTAGCACCTCTTTATCCGTACTTACTTGCAAATCTTTTTACGCAGGCGGTCTCGGAGTTTGCCGGATGGGCTCCCCCCCAACAAACCCCGCCTGCTAAATTATGGACTCTCAGTGCCCCCATTCAGGGATGAAGCCTACCTAATGCACCTTGCTAATTAAAAATAATCTTGATTTCTAAGTACTTATAACTACTTATAACTAGCATCATAATATAACTATATATCTTACAAGCTAATTGTTTTAATGCTACTGTCTTAGTCTTAAGTCTTAAATTTATAGGTGACAGGGCCAGGAAGCTGAAAAGTATAAAACAATTAATATTTAAAATAAGAAGGTTCTCAAAAAGAAGATTGTGGCATTCGCAGTCAAACTGAACAAAGCAGGAATCAGCTATCGTAAACCTCCAAGGGTCTCTGAAATGGTATTTTCATATTTTATTTTAGTATATCCACTAAATATCAACGTGGTCTTTGTATGAATGAATTTGGAGATAATTAGTTCTGCAGAGAGGCAATCTGAAAGTAAAATTTGTTCAAGTATTACGAGAGGGACAATTAATGGGAAGATTCCTTACAAGAGACTCAGAATCAAATGCCTGCTTATGGTCTAATAGTATGTAACTGATAGATGCCATTGGCAATCTACAATCTCCTTGAACTGTCCAAAGCGATTAGACTATAAAGGTTTACAGCATTCTTGATGTCCATCTTCAAAAACTGTATCTAAATAACATATCATCAAAAGCGCATCTTTTGATTTTAAATCACGGAAGTGTGAATGGGCCCTAAAGTTTAAAAAATGATATGATCAAATAATTTTTCCTCTAAATACATACATAGTTATGAAATCACTTATATTTTATAACTTACCATTCCCTCATCGGGCCTATGTATATATAAATTGAATAAACATATTGTGTCGTAGACAATATTCTATCATGACGATAATGGTTTAAAGTCGTGTCGCATAGATTATTATTATTATTTGCACACAAACAACACTAGGTATAAAATTACAACGAATAAGCTTAATATATAATTGTTATTACTATCCCTACCTAGTGTCAATTACGTGTGGCAAACCAATTCATTGTAAGTAATAACGTTGTTAGCGCCAAATCGCCGATTGCAACTCGGGCTAAAAGATCAGTGGACGGTATTGGATCGAGAAAGGAAATCACCTACCAGTACGGAAGAAATCCTCGCCTCGATCGCTCACCCAGTCCAAACGAAAGATGCGAAATATGTATGCCGGGGCACAGCACTACACAATGATGTTTCCTACAACGGGCACTTGTATCGGCGACGACAGCAACGAAGTCCGAATTGACATCTGCTCAAGGCCGTGTGTGGACAAGTACTAGAGCTGTGTAGCAGGAACGGAACAGAGCAGTTACATGGAAGGGAAGGGGGAAGAAACAAGACAGGTGATTTGTATTCACGCAAAAAGTAAAAACCGTACCGAACAAACGTACATCATTTTATTTGAAAACATTCATTAAAAAATATCTAAGATATTTCATTTCATCTATTGTATCTACTAAGAAAATATTATATACATTGTTGCTTTAATTTAAATTTTAACATTCGACGTGTCCCTACTCTCGTAATAGCATTTCATAATAATTTATTTTCTTAAATATTATTCGCTTTTTCTTGTTGTGGTCGGGTTTCTAAATACGCGACTCAATTGTGGTTGTGAGTCCTGTGCAAATTAGTCCCAAGCCGCACAGAACTGTCATTGAGGTTTTTCATTTCTTGTCTCATGTACGACATTATTCCAAAGCTTTGACATTTCATTTTATCACGGAACATTTTTTTTTGTTTCGTGCAAGAATTGTTGAGCGAAATTATTTATTAACTTCATCTATTGAGAAATTGGTTTCGTTATCATATAATATGGCAATGGTGTTTTCAACTAATTTTCGAGTGTTTTCAAATTTATCATCAACATATAATAAAAAAATTAACAAAATTTACATGCACCCAACTTATCAGGGTAACCAATGTTAAACTTTAGTATAATATGTAGTGTATTGACTAGGTCATTTTAAAAAAAATGTAAAATTTTTCCGACACAAGAATTAATAAGTTTTTTTTTTTTTTATTATTAATACCAAAAATAAAAAAATACAAAATAAGTACAAGTAAAAATACATCAGTAAAATAACACTTGAAATTATTTCAAATATATGGGTTGGTTTGTACCACCTCACTAGGCCAGGCCTGTTCCGAGGTGGAATATTAATAATAATAATTTTATTCAAGTCTGTCAAATTACATATTAATTACATATTATACGCTGACGATATGAAAATCGACAAAACTGTTATAGACATTACTGACTGTGAGGACTTACAACTTGACCTTGATAGACTAACTTCTTATTGTGTCTGGAATAAGCTGTTACTAAATGAAAAAAAATGTCACTCCATTACATTCTCTAGGAAAAATAGTACAATACAATACACATACACAATCAATAGGGAGGCGATTGATAAGAAATCAGACTGTAGAGACTTAGGTTTACAACTGGACAGTAAACTTTTATTTGACAAACACATTGACACAATTACACTGAAAGCTTATAAAATGTTGAGATTCCTGATGAGAGTATGCAAACCATTCACACAAGTGAAAACATTTATCTTACTATATAACACAATTTGTTAGAAGTCAATTGGAGCATGCATCAGTCATCTGGAATACACAATATAATATTAATATTAACAGTAGGTATAGAACGAATACAACAAATATTTTTGAAACATATGAAGTACAAATTTGGTAATAACTACAAACATGAATTGCAGACTTTACAGACAAGACGAAGGACCTCAGACTTAATGTACCTTTATGACATAATAAACTTCAATATTGACTGTACAGAACTTCTGAAAATTTTTAACTTCAACATACCAAACAGACGAACAAGACACACCTCAACGTTCTTTTTAGACAAAAAAAAACACTAATGCCGCTCAAAATTCGCCATTGTACCGATGCCTTACCACGTATGTATAATAATTTGGAAAAGATCAGGTCCGTGGACATATTCTGTATGTCCAGGACTCTTTTCAGGAGCCACGTTAGACAGGAATAATATTTTTTTTTTGTTACCAATAGTGAGTACAATGGACCATGAAATCAAAGGTGGGCTGATTAAGTTACAATTGCTAACATATGTTGCTATTCTTATTTATTATATTTGTTTTAAAAAATATTATTGTACGTTGCCCATTTTTTCAAATAAAATTAAAAAAAAAAGTCTGTGGGCAAGAGAGTGCAATGCTACATAAACCATATTTTTACATACAAAATTTCATTAAATGTTACAGAAAAAGAAAAATATTTTACAGAAATAGATTACATATATTATATACACAATTAAAATAGAAGAAAAAAAATATATATCAAATGAGTATATATGAAATATAATACTAAAAAAAAGACATTGTGTAGAAATTAATAATTATTCACTGGATGTTGTAACTGGTAAATTGTCTTCATGTTTGTAAGAACTGATTCTGTTCTTTTTATAATTCAGTATCCTCCTGGAGCATTATGTCAGTTCCAGCATATTTTGAATACAAATTTTGTTGTACAATTGCTTTATTTCATTTTCTATTTATTTGCTTTCGGGAAATTTACAATATAATAATATTTGTCGGCCTTCGTGGCTCACAGTGGAGACACAGTTTTTAATTGTGTTTTCAGTCTGGATCTGTGAGACAATTAATATAGTCTCCAAAATGTGGCAACTTGTTATTGGGTGCGTATTAAATTAATATTTGACATAGTACCTGTTAGTTGCCCGAGAAGCAATATTATATAAATAAATAAATAAATTTCTTGTACAGATGTTTTATGTAAAAAAAAACAAACCTAAATAAAAATTTCCACAGTTAAAATAATAAATGTTCTCTAATGTGTTTACATACTCAAAACTAAGAGAAAAATATATAGTTATTGTTATTCTGTATTTTTTGTATGGATTTAAATAGATAAATAAGGGAATTTAATAAAAAGGCATCCTTGGTAAACGATGCGCAAGCGCTTAAAGTGATCACATAAACCTTCTGTTATTAATATTTTATAGGTGTCTGATTTTGCAGTTCTCATATTAATATATGTATGTATATTCCAACTTCGTCTCTATTCAGATAGTAGGTTTATGAAAAAGCTGATTGTTATATTCCTGCTCATACATATAAGACAACGCAATAATAAACAAATTAAACGAAGGTTTAAATTACATAAATTTACATAGTATTATTAATAAATAAATACTTAACAAAAACTTCATTGTACCCTGGACAGTTGGCGAGTTTATTGCCATTTGGCAAGTTCTTCCAAATAACAAGTGATTTGGAAGAACCAACAGCGTGAGAAATTATTTTTATAAGTTTCTCTTCTGTTGAGGATCGAACCCAGAACGCCCGCACAGTAGTCAAGCGGCTTACCAACTGTACTACGGCAGTCGCCATTGTAATATTTACCTTCAAACACCAATAGCTTGTTTTTTTCTTATATATGGTTGTAACCAATTATGTCTTTATTTACGCGACGTTCTACGTAGGCGATTCAAAGCGAACGGGAAGCGGCGCGAAAATAACAAACAGTCGGTAACTATGGAAGTGTCCTTCGTTACCAACCGCGAGTAGGGTACGATACGGCGCGGCGCGATGTGAAGCGAACGCAATCAGTTGGTTTGATATTTTCGCGCGAATTGGAAGCGGTGCCATAGTTTTTATTTTTTTTGGTTAACCCTTAATTAGGCGCATGGGGTCATGACAGTTTCAAATTGAAAAAAAAATATCGTAAAGTGTTTGGAACGCGACAGCGCTCATTCAGTAGCGTCTAGCCCCTGAGTTTCTTTTCTGCATTCTTAGGTTAGGTTTAAGTTTGTGTATAATAATAATAGCGACTCGCGTGAGCGAGTTGCTTTATAAATTGAATTATAAATTATTATAAATTAAATATATAATATTCTTTTAATTTTTCGCATTATATATAAAATTTCACAGCTCATTTGACTTAATACTACGAGATCTCAACCAATCAGAGAGCCAACCGGAAACAGAATGCAAACGGGTAGATTCAGATTGTAGACTCTAGTCGCTCATTCTAGCTTCCTACCTCCCCACGGGGTATGCAAATCAGTTGCGGTTGGAAAATCAACGCGTACGAATATGTCGCTGGTCTCTTAGGTGCTGACCCCATGCGACTAATTACGTAACAATTTTTGGCGAAAGGTAAGTATTCATTTTTGTGTTTTTACGTATATCTATTTATTTATTGTTACTTATGTTTGTACATTATTGTAATGCATATTTAATTTATATATTGTTGTCTTTATTTCTGTAATTTATTACTTTTTTTGTTTTAAAACTTCAATTTGAATCATTGCTATATCGAAAACTGATAAGAGTAGCACACATATAAGGCGGATTTTTTTGAAAAAACTAGCGGAGGAACTAGTGGAAGATTACCAGAAAAGTCGCATTCAACAGCGTGCTGTCCCTTCTTCGACAAAATAGCGGCTCCTTGAGGTTCACGATATACAGGAAGTTATGCATGAATTAAATTCGATTAAGTTCGATTCCCGGCAGAGGAGAAATTTATTTAAAATCATTTCTCACGCAAATATTGCTTCTCTGGGCTGGAAACACTGTTTAGTTGGAAGAAATTGCCATACGGCAATAAACTCGCCACTTGCGTAGGGTGCAAGGAAGTTTTTATTATTATTATTAACTCCTGAGCGCGGTCGCTGTACGTCAAGACAAAAAGTGCTAAATAAATGCCATAAGTGTGGTAAACTTGTTTGTCAGCAATACTTCAGGGCTTACTGCAATGGATGCAGAATAGATGAATCTGCTAATGAATCTGAATAATATTTTTTTAAGTTGATCTCGGCTCTACCAAAAATACATAGTTTTAAGAGGAATTAGAAGTTGTTTTGTGTTTTTAATTGTTTAAAGTCAAATTTATGTTTTTGTTTCTTTATCATGATTATAATAAAGCATTTAAATATTTTTGATAATACATACTTCGTTTTATTAATTTCTTCCACTCCATTTTCATTTATTTCTTTGGGGTCAGTAGTGACCCCATGCGACTACTTGTGTGATTTTATTCATGCGACTAATTAAGGGTTAAGTAGAATGTCAGAAGCGCGATTTGACAGAGCCGCCGCGTCGCACCGCATCGCTTTGAATTCGCGTGTATCCGCTTCGCAATCGCGTTCGCTTTGAATCGCCTACGTAGGACGTCGCGTTACATAAAATGTACTCGTTTAATACTAAATAACTAAGGCACTTATTTCAACCCAATTTTCTTGCGAAAGCAACAACAAATTTATAAATAATTATTTTTTTTATATCTGCTAATTTAATTTGTAGAATTTTTTTATTTTGGTGAACATTTATATCTAATTGATAAAAACCTTCTTTTTTTCATATCTGATAATTTAATTTGTATAGAAAGTATATTTTGTCGGCCTTCGTGGCTCAGTTGGTTGGGTATCTGACTACTGATCCAAAGGTCCCGGGTTCGATTCCCGGTGGAGACACAGTTTTTAATTGTGTTTTCAGTCTGGATCTGTGAGACGATTAATATCGTAAGTCTCCAGAATGTGGCAACTTGTTATTGGGTGCGTGTTAAATTAATATTTGATATAGTACCTGTTAGTTGCCCGAGAAGCAATATTAAATAAATAAATAAATAACACATACAAACAAACTTTGTTCCTTTAGTCATGTATATTGTATGCTCAAATGTATCGGAAATACTGCTATACTTGATACATAATAAATTTTGGTATGACTCATTGCAAAAATATGTTGATCGAACAAAAATACTTCATTCTTTGATATATCTGTTTCTCATATCCTGTGTATAAAAAATAAAGACATAGTAAAATGAACAATCTCCCATATAAAACGCTAAAACGTACGTCATTTAGTAATCGTACACTTATTTCTATGTTACCACTCATAAAAAATCATAATTTTAGTCAATTCATAATCTGATTAAGAAAAGCCAAATAAATAAAATCAATTTGTTTTTTATTAGAAAAAATATTTAACAAACGTTAAAATGTAGTTATTTTTGCACAATATCACATTTAAACAATAAAATGATGAAATAACTCAGCCCGTTTTCTTGATATTTTTTCCGACATACCACATTATTAGTACCTGTTAGTTGCCCGAAAAATAATATATAAATAAATAAATTATATTTGGCGAAAATTTCTATCTTTGATAAAAATATTTTGTTCTTGAAATGTGCGAGTAACTCGCAGGTTTCTTATACAATGAATTATTCATTTCAATCCTCGAACTGATACGTACTTATCATTGCTCACCCCAGGTGTGGTCAAGCTATGGCTCGATGACCGTATTCGGCCTTCGACGCTTTTTATTTCATACGAAACTTATTTTTATTATTTATTTCACTTTTTGAACATAATATAAACAAATTAAATGCACACTCTCAGGCTTAATGCCACCAGGCATTTTTTTCCAATCAAGCAGATTACAAAGTATGACAAAATTATATATGTACATCAAGAGAAAAATGAAACAAATAAAATATACCTACATATTAAAAAAAAGCACCTCATAGCAAAAAACGGTTGGGGGAATGGACAAGTAGAGAAAATCGGGATCAGGTGTTGAGGGATAAATATTCCTTCTTTAGTTTTTTCTTGAAAATACAAAGTGAGTTAGACGACGCAGTATCCGAACGTAGTCTAAATGAATACCTATGTACTTGTTATACAAGTACCTACGTACTACTCATACATCTTTCTACATTCCCTAAATAATGCATAAATAATAACTTACTTCCCGTGTCCGGAATACCCCCAACACTCGGGCACCCGGATTCCACTAGTGTTTGCTACAACCACGTTGTCCTGTCTGGCGTCACACTCGTAGATGTCTTCCTCTCTGTAACCCCGTTTATTGAGGTTACTGTATCAGCAGGAGACACCCGTTCTAAGTCCAATGAAAGCCCTCCATGTTGAATAATGCAGGTTATGTCTTACAGACACGTCTTCCGCGGTGGTAGCATAAATGTTGGTGTTAGAGGTGAACGAAATCTATCGAGGCTTCTAGGGTAGTGTTCGAACTCGGTATACACCACTTTTAAGCACTAATGTCGACTGGTTTGGAGAACTATTTTGTTTTCTTCAGAACGTTTTTATTGTGCAAATAGTTGATATTACTCATATACGGTTCTCTCTCGTTTACCAACTGTATAATCACTCAATGGGGGGACTGCTACCAACGTACCTATTTTTCAATTTGATATACCATCATTATTAATTTCTAATCAAATCGTTTTGAAAAAAATATTTAGATAGTTTGGGTATTAATAGAGAAAAATATACCTTAACTTTTTGATACTGTTCTGTATAAATTCTTGTAGAAAAATAATGGCATACCCCGATTTTCAAAGTTTATCTTATATTTTTAATAAACTATAAGGCCTAACTCAATATGTATTTTTTTTTTAATAAAGAAGACAAAAATATCTAGAAAAATATTATGTGACGTAACATTAATGCTTCAAGTTTAATAAATAAACCTAAAAAACCTTTTTTTTCCATTCAGCGCAATTGCGAAATAATTTTTTTTTTGTTTATTTTCTTAACCTGATGCATTAATGCAACGTCACATCATATTTTTTTTCAGATATTTTGTTCTTCTTTAATTCACAAAAAAAAAATATTGCTCTGTACCTTATAGTTTTTTTAGAAATTTAAGAAAAATGTCAAAAATCGGGGAATGCTTTTTATTTTACTACAAGAATATATACAGAACATAATCGAAAAATTAAAGTATATTTTTCTTTATTAATATCCAAACTAACTAGGTTATTTTTTTCAAAATGATTCGTTTTGTAGTAATGATGCAATTTCAAATTGAAAAAATAGGTACGTTGACAGCAGTCGCTCTTTTAAAAATCAAAATATTTAGGCAAACATATAATTGTTCATTTCCTGTTTTTCTTTCTTGCTACTTCCCAGGTCTTTTGGGATCGACCTTTCTGATTCTCAATTTCCACTTTTTTTTTGTTCCTGAGATATCTGCTCTTTCTTCTCTAACATAGGGTTATTCAACTTGGTGGTGCTAAGAGTTAACTTGGTCGTGCATTTTTAAACATTTTTTTATTAGAAACCAAACTGTTTCAACCACGAATGAGTTATTTGAAATGACAGATTTCCAAGCGACCGCTTCATCGAACTGACTCCCTCATATTAGTGTGCCAAGAAACGATATTGGAGGGGGACGAGACTATTGTCTCGTTATATTTGCTTTTATGAAAATTCCATCATACAATGTCATAAGAAAAGTTTTTATTAAACCTATGTTATAATTGTTAAGCTTGATTTAACTATTCAGTTTATTGCAGTGCATAGTTCGTAGATCCATCTGCTTGATCAGTTATAATTTAAAAATACACACAATCCAAAAAATATATATTTTCAAGTTAGATCCACGACTTATCATAATATTACATTTCGTCAACACTACGAAATGACTCAACACGTCCTTACCTCTCTAAAAATTAAAAGTTTCAAAGTTCAGGCAGTTTATTGTATGGCCAAACACTAAGGCATACAAGCAAATAATTTTGGTAGCATGAATTGAATAGTTTTGCAGCTCGTATATCTTATATGGCAGTCAGAGTCAAAAGGAGTGTTGATTAACTATGATTTAGAAGCCCGCTCCCAAACGAGAATATTCTGCTCTGGATTCTGTGTAAATGATAAAAATATAATATAAGAAATATTGATAAATTAGATGTTTCTCAAGCAAAATACTAAACATTACCGACTCATAAATAATAACTGAACCATTACAATAATTTATACAATCTTTTGTTCTCTGGCATCATATCATAATATAGAATATGGTATTGCCTCTTCGTCTTTAGATTTATATGTTATTCTTGATATGCTATGAAATGTGGGTAAAGATGTCATGATAATTATGCGTGTTCAACATGTACAAAGTCTGTGGAACGAATAAATCAAATATTTAATACATTTCACATTACAATGAGCACGATAACCTTTGTTGAATTAATACCACGTATCGCTTTGCTATCATATTAAATTGTTTATGATAAATATTTGATGTGACGAGAACTCTGCAACAAAGTAATAGTATTAAACTCCTCATTTTTTTATGGTATTCTTTATGCGCATGACAGCTTGCTTGGGCAAATGACCGCTGATTAAAAGGTCTCGGTTTCGATTCCCGGTGGAGACACAGTTTTTAATTGTGTTTTCAGTCTGTATCTGTGAGACGATTACCTAATATCATAGTCTTCTGAATGTGGCAAATTGTTATTGGGTGCCTGTAAAATTAATGTTTATCATAGTACATTTATTTTGTGAGGCACCGGCTTAGAATAGTGCTTCCATTCTTTTAAATCATTGTTTTCGAGTGTCCCGTAAGAGCCGGGTAATCGAAAATACAACAGGCAACAATAACATCTCACATAGTTCAGCAATGAGGTTCATCACCCATTCTGAATGTAGTGCCTTTTTTGGTGAAACGAGACTGGTGTGTGGGTATACATAGATGTGTTGTTCTCCCTTTTATTAGGCAATGCACACCCGCACACCTTTCGCTGGTTACCCCACATTGTGGGATATGCCGTGATGGTATGAATGAATGAATTTGTAATACCCACAACAGGTATTGCCTAGTTGAATTATTTTTTTCCATGTTATGTTAACATATCCTACAATTAAAAATCTTTTTTTTTGTATAATATGATCTTTATATCTTTTTTACTGTTGTTTTGTTTTTTTTTATTCTTTTTTGATATAATTTTTTTAATCTTTTTCAAATCACGATGTTTTTTTTGTTATGTTAGAGAGAAATAAAGAATTTATTTATTTATTTATTTAGTACGAACCTTTTAGTCGCAAGAAGCATGTTAAAAAAAAATAATCAATTAATAGTTAAATAAGTATTTTTTCACAATATTTTTATAACGACTGAGGGTCGTATTACGCATGTTATATGAGAAAACGGTGAGATAATCTTTCCCTCTCCAAATTCTCAAGTCGTATTACAGATGTTATTTGGTATTACACAAGTTATCTTACCCTATCTGCATCTCACGCGACTGTCATTATCTGTCAAATTACGATATTTGTGAGATTTCGGTGAGGTAATGGTGAGGTACCAATTTAGCTACCTTATCCATACAAATGTGAAAAAAATAGTCAACAACATATTTTTTGGAGACTTCTGTAATTTAAATAATTATATTTAAATACTAACTTACACGAATACGCGAACCTCAAGGCTATATTCGATAAAAAAGCAGTTATATTTTAACAAACGCACTGTTGAATTTGTTAAAAAAAATCTCATTATAAAATATTGATTTGAATTTTATGACCTAAACAATGTCAGGTATCATAAAATTAACTCGATGCTTATGTGAAGAAAGTATTTAAAATCCATAACTTCAAAGTTTTACATGTATGCTTATGAAAAAAAATCATAATAATTCCAATACAAGAGGAAGTAAAATGTACAATTTTAGGAGTGTTCCATTACTAGAAATATGTGTATGCTTAGGTTAGGTTTGGATATGGGTACTTTCATTGTACATATTTAACTTAATGAACTCTTGTTTTGACTACACTGGTTGAAGCGTCCAGCGCGAGTTGACTACATCATTTGTTTGACAGTGTTTAATGCTTTGAATAACCTGGCACCACAGTACATTCAAGAGTTATGTCAGAGAAAAGAGCTAACTGGGAAGCATCTCACACTCAGGTCTTCTGGATCACAGAGTAACAACTCCCTAAAGAAGTTAGACAGAGACAACTAAGCGGCTTACAATGATCGATACTTAAGCGTGAGTGGTCCTATAAAGTGGAATAGATTGCCTCCAGATATCCGTAGTGCACAAAGCAAGAGCACATTCTCTAAAGGACTGAAAACAGCTTTGTTTCATAGAGCAACATTAGACAGAATATAAGCGCCCTTGGAATGATCCTGAATCATTAAACGGCGCTATATAAATTATTTATTATTATTTGATTCTAATAAAAATAAAATTTGGCATTTTCTTAGCAAATCCAAATTTTAATTTGATTATACCAATGAAATAAGTTTTGCATCAAAATTTCCTGACTACATACAATGAAATACTACAAGACGCTACATAATATTATATGAATTAAATTCTTTTCCTGATTTTAAAGTGTGCACTTTATATATTATAATCTAATATAGTGGACCAAGGTTTTAATTTTATCAGTTACCAATTTCATTCTTCTATAACACAAAAATTTACTCAAAGAATAATAAATCCATTTTTTACCCTTAAAACCTGATGCCATACGCCTCTAATCTTGTAAACATTCATGCATCGTGTCATAAATGCTCGTCAATTGTTAAAGTTTCTTACGTTTCACATGGTCATACTACACTTTTCTAAAATGACCCATACTATTCACTCCCGTCTCGTACACCCTTGTATATTCTTTTAATATGGCCAAACTACCTCAGGGCATTCACTCTCATTTTGCTAATACTTACTTACTTAACGAGTCCGGAATTCAGATTTTGCCACTCCAATGTGTGGCGGCGGCAATCGCCCTGTCGGTTAATCTTATCAGGTCGTTCATGTGACAGCCTTCGTCCAGTTTTGCTATAATATTCTTCTTTATGTATCACAGATTATACTTTTAGTTTTTTCGAATACCAGTATCTTAGATTTACTAACATAAGGTAATACTCAATTCGTTCTGCAGGCATCCTTCATACACTTTATTCACTAAATATTGCAATCACACGTTCTGCAATCAAAACTGTTTCATCTGCATAATAAATAATAAAACTGTTTAATACAAATAAATATATAAGGTACATATTTATTACAAAACACATGAAATGTGGACTTATACTATATACTTACATGCCATCACGCCATGTTCCTCACAGGGTAGGCAGAGAGAATGGAACGCCCCATTTTTTCATCTTGACACACATTCATCACCTTGTCAACATTCATGCATCGTCTGTTGTTTATGCTTATTACATTTCTGTTTATCAAAATATCGTTCACACGGTCATGTCATCTTTTTCTTGCAGGCATCCTTCATACACTTTATTTACTAAATACTGCAATCACACGTAATGCAATCAAAACTGTTTCATCTGCATACATCAAATCATGTACGATTGATTTGTATCAAACCAACATTTACATACTTTAATGTTAAAGCAGTGCAACATTAACAGCGTGCAATTAAAAGACATTATATTAAAGTATATTTGTTTATTTAACATCAATAAAAAACGAGTGGGTTGTGGCCAACACTAAACTCTCCACACCATAGTAAGCGTTCATTTTTTCTTCTTGAAATGTTGACAATTTCAATATGGTAAAGAATGCTTATGTTGTATGAAATATTTTAATAAAAACAGATAAATTTTGTTTTAAAGAGCGATAGAGCATTTTCAAAATTATAACATGTGATATCATATGAAGAATTTTTTTGCTATTTATGGAAAGCTAATCAGTTCTATGTTCAAGCTCTTTACCTTATAACATGAAATCAAATTACTGAACTTTTCCATACATAAGAAATTTATCTAAAAACATTTTTATTCATACTAAATTTTACTACCAGGAATACATATTTTCTAACGATAGTATATTTTTATGTTAAGATAGACAAACTATTAATGCAGTATGGTGTAGAATGCTTATGTTGTATGAAATATTTTAATAAAAACAGATAAATTTTGTTTTAAAGAGCGATAGAGCATTTTCAAAATTATAACATGTGATATCATATGAAGAATTTTTTTGCTATTTATGGAAAGCTAATCAGTTCTATGTTCAAGCTCTTTACCTTATAACATGAAATCAAATTACTGAACTTTTCCATACATAAGAAATTTATCTAAAAACATTTTTATTCATACTAAATTTTACTACCAGGAATACATATTTTCTAACGATAGTATATTTTTATGTTAAGATAGACAAACTATTAATGCAGTATGGTGTAGAATGCTTATGTTGTATGAAATATTTTAATAAAAACAGATAAATTTTGTTTTAAAGAGCGATAGAGCATTTTCAAAATTATAACATGTGATATCATATGAAGAATTTTTTTGCTATTTATGGAAAGCTAATCAGTTCTATGTTCAAGCTCTTTACCTTATAACATGAAATCAAATTACTGAACTTTTCCATACATAAGAAATTTATCTAAAAACATTTTTATTCATACTAAATTTTACTACCAGGAATACATATTTTCTAACGATAGTATATTTTTATGTTAAGATAGACAAACTATTAATGCAGTATGGTGTAGAATGCTTATGTTGTATGAAATATTTTAATAAAAACAGATAAATTTTGTTTTAAAGAGCGATAGAGCATTTTCAAAATTATAACATGTGATATCATATGAAGAATTTTTTTGCTATTTATGGAAAGCTAATCAGTTCTATGTTCAAGCTCTTTACCTTATAACATGAAATCAAATTACTGAACTTTTCCATACATAAGAAATTTATCTAAAAACATTTTTATTCATACTAAATTTTACTACCAGGAATACATATTTTCTAACGATAGTATATTTTTATGTTAAGATAGACAAACTATTAATGCAGTATGGTGTAGAATGCTTATGTTGTATGAAATATTTTAATAAAAACAGATAAATTTTGTTTTAAAGAGCGATAGAGCATTTTCAAAATTATAACATGTGATATCATATGAAGAATTTTTTTGCTATTTATGGAAAGCTAATCAGTTCTATGTTCAAGCTCTTTACATAATAACATGAAATCAAATTACTGAACTTTTCCATACATAAGAAATTTATATATTTATATACATTTTTTCATTCTAAATTTTACTACCAGGATTTCTTTCTAACGATTTATTTTCTAACGATAGTATATTTTTATATTAAGATAGACAAATTTTTATATTAAGATAGCCCCATAAGCAGAATCGGTGGTGTTGTTTACAATATCAGATGTTGTCTTCTATGAGGTTTTTCTTTGTGGTCATGGTAACATTTCATAACTGAAAAAAAAGGAAAAATAATAGTAACATCAAAATAATAATAGGCTAATTTAATAGGATTTTTCATAACAGTCATTGTATTAAATAATAGTAGAAAACCAAAACATATTTCATATTAGTATGAATGATGATACTAGCACATCATGAATTATACCAAAGAAGTTAATTATAATGACATCTATGGATTTAAATTGTACCGACATATTCTATCTACAGTTTTGGCTTTACTGATGTATGATAATATAAAAAAGTATTTTAACCAATCTTGTCAAAATCAATTTAAAGTATATATAGGACTCGCCAAGCGAATGTATATGGGTGATATCACCTGTGTATAAACCAATTTTAACAATTTAAATTGTATCAACCAATAAAATCAGTTGATGTTCGACGTTATACAGCGTATTGAGGCACATTTCCCCTGACCTTTGCAAAAATGATTTATAAAACTGTCACCTACATCCTCTTATATGGCGAGCACTAATAACATTGTAATTGTTTCTATAGACACTCAAAAGATTCTTTTTAAGTAAACCATGTACGCTCAAAATTTTCTTATACTAGTCGTTAACGCCTTTATAAAGCATACTTTATGTACTCAAGATTTTTATGAATAATTTTAAAATCCAATACCTACCGTCGACTGTCGCCATAAGTCTTCTTCTTCTTTTTCGATCTGTTAGCCTGTTAAAGTCCTGTGTCAGTTTCCTTCCTGTGACGTCGAATGCCAGCTATCCTTCTATCTTTTGGGAGGACGTCCTGAAGGTCTGCTTTCATGGCGAACATTATCCCTGGCTTTTGTTTGTTCGTGTTCATTCCATAACCTATGTTTCATTGTTCCAAGTTTTCTAGAGCAGAATGACAGTTCTCTGAAAACATCATTTTTGTTGGTTAAAATGTCCTTATTTGCGTACAGTAAAATATAAATTGTGAAAAGTGCAAAGATATTATAGTAAGACTTTATTTTATGTATGGAAGTTTATCTAGTTTACGGTTATGATAAGTAATTTCATATAATTCTTGTTTTTTTATAACTCTTGTTCATTGTTGTTTTTTTTTCAGAATTGTCAAATTCAACATCTTATAAAAGCAATAATGAACAAAATTAATAATCTTTTTTAGTAGATATAGCAAGAATACAGATTCCCACTGTAATATAAATGCTTTTATAAGGTACGTTGTACATTATAAATCAATGTTTATAACTCATATGAAAATACTGTAAATACGTAATAAAATAACAAAAGTATTTAATTAACTTACCAGATTCCAAATAATTGTGCCCAGCCGGCAACGTTTATTTTGTTTTATGTGTATATTTACCTAAATACGAAAATAAACGAAGAAATTGTAATATAACCTCGCGAACTTTTATGACCAAACAACAAAATGTCAAAATCGTACGGCATGGATTCACACGAACCATAGAAAATAGAGTTGCCATTAATTAAAAGTAGTGGCGCTCGCAGACGATGGCCAAAAAGATACACTCAAAGTAAGGTAAGATTAATCTTAACTTACTGTACATTATAGGTTGTCCAAAATACCGTTGCCAAGGAAAGATAGATCTTTCCTTAAAACAATCTTACAGTGAGGTACCTCAACTTTTTCTTATTTTTTTCTCAAGATAACTAACGAAATACCAGCCTGAGGGTCGTATTACGCATGTTATATGAGAAAACGGTGAGATAATCTTTCCCTCTCCAAATTCTCAAGTCGTATTACAGATGTTATTTGGTATTACACAAGTTATCTTACCCTATCTGCATCTCACGCGACTGTCATTATCTGTCAAATTACGATATTTGTGAGATTTCGGTGAGGTAATGGTGAGGTACCAATTTAGCTACCTTATCCATACAAATGTGAAAAAAATAGTCAACAACATATTTTTTGGAGACTTCTGTAATTTAAATAATTATATTTAAATACTAACTTACACGAATACGCGAACCTCAAGGCTATATTCGATAAAAAAGCAGTTATATTTTAACAAACGCACTGTTGAATTTGTTAAAAAAAATCTCATTATAAAATATTGATTTGAATTTTATGACCTAAACAATGTCAGGTATCATAAAATTAACTCGATGCTTATGTGAAGAAAGTATTTAAAATCCATAACTTCAAAGTTTTACATGTATGCTTATGAAAAAAAATCATAATAATTCCAATACAAGAGGAAGTAAAATGTACAATTTTAGGAGTGTTCCATTACTAGAAATATGTGTATGCTTAGGTTAGGTTTGGATATGGGTACTTTCATTGTACATATTTAACTTAATGAACTCTTGTTTTGACTACACTGGTTGAAGCGTCCAGCGCGAGTTGACTACATCATTTGTTTGACAGTGTTTAATGCTTTGAATAACCTGGCACCACAGTACATTCAAGAGTTATGTCAGAGAAAAGAGCTAACTGGGAAGCATCTCACACTCAGGTCTTCTGGATCACAGAGTAACAACTCCCTAAAGAAGTTAGACAGAGACAACTAAGCGGCTTACAATGATCGATACTTAAGCGTGAGTGGTCCTATAAAGTGGAATAGATTGCCTCCAGATATCCGTAGTGCACAAAGCAAGAGCACATTCTCTAAAGGACTGAAAACAGCTTTGTTTCATAGAGCAACATTAGACAGAATATAAGCGCCCTTTGAATGATCCTGAATCATTAAACGGCGCTATATAAATTATTTATTATTATTTGATTCTAATAAAAATAAAATTTGGCATTTTCTTAGCAAATCCAAATTTTAATTTGATTATACCAATGAAATAAGTTTTGCATCAAAATTTCCTGACTACATACAATGAAATACTACAAGACGCTACATAATATTATATGAATTAAATTCTTTTCCTGATTTTAAAGTGTGCACTTTATATATTATAATCTAATATAGTGGACCAAGGTTTTAATTTTATCAGTTACCAATTTCATTCTTCTATAACACAAAAATTTACTCAAAGAATAATAAATCCATTTTTTACCCTTAAAACCTGATGCCATACGCCTCTAATCTTGTAAACATTCATGCATCGTGTCATAAATGCTCGTCAATTGTTAAAGTTTCTTACGTTTCACATGGTCATACTACACTTTTCTAAAATGACCCATACTATTCACTCCCGTCTCGTACACCCTTGTATATTCTTTTAATATGGCCAAACTACCTCAGGGCATTCACTCTCATTTTGCTAATACTTACTTACTTAACGAGTCCGGAATTCAGATTTTGCCACTCCAATGTGTGGCGGCGGCAATCGCCCTGTCGGTTAATCTTATCAGGTCGTTCATGTGACAGCCTTCGTCCAGTTTTGCTATAATATTCTTCTTTATGTATCACAGATTATACTTTTAGTTTTTTCGAATACCAGTATCTTAGATTTACTAACATAAGGTAATACTCAATTCGTTCTGCAGGCATCCTTCATACACTTTATTCACTAAATATTGCAATCACACGTTCTGCAATCAAAACTGTTTCATCTGCATAATAAATAATAAAACTGTTTAATACAAATAAATATATAAGGTACATATTTATTACAAAACACATGAAATGTGGACTTATACTATATACTTACATGCCATCACGCCATGTTCCTCACAGGGTAGGCAGAGAGAATGGAACGCCCCATTTTTTCATCTTGACACACATTCATCACCTTGTCAACATTCATGCATCGTCTGTTGTTTATGCTTATTACATTTCTGTTTATCAAAATATCGTTCACACGGTCATGTCATCTTTTTCTTGCAGGCATCCTTCATACACTTTATTTACTAAATACTGCAATCACACGTAATGCAATCAAAACTGTTTCATCTGCATACATCAAATCATGTACGATTGATTTGTATCAAACCAACATTTACATACTTTAATGTTAAAGCAGTGCAACATTAACAGCGTGCAATTAAAAGACATTATATTAAAGTATATTTGTTTATTTAACATCAATAAAAAACGAGTGGGTTGTGGCCAACACTAAACTCTCCACACCATAGTAAGCGTTCATTTTTTCTTCTTGAAATGTTGACAATTTCAATATGGTAAAGAATGCTTATGTTGTATGAAATATTTTAATAAAAACAGATAAATTTTGTTTTAAAGAGCGATAGAGCATTTTCAAAATTATAACATGTGATATCATATGAAGAATTTTTTTGCTATTTATGGAAAGCTAATCAGTTCTATGTTCAAGCTCTTTACCTTATAACATGAAATCAAATTACTGAACTTTTCCATACATAAGAAATTTATCTAAAAACATTTTTATTCATACTAAATTTTACTACCAGGAATACATATTTTCTAACGATAGTATATTTTTATGTTAAGATAGACAAACTATTAATGCAGTATGGTGTAGAATGCTTATGTTGTATGAAATATTTTAATAAAAACAGATAAATTTTGTTTTAAAGAGCGATAGAGCATTTTCAAAATTATAACATGTGATATCATATGAAGAATTTTTTTGCTATTTATGGAAAGCTAATCAGTTCTATGTTCAAGCTCTTTACCTTATAACATGAAATCAAATTACTGAACTTTTCCATACATAAGAAATTTATCTAAAAACATTTTTATTCATACTAAATTTTACTACCAGGAATACATATTTTCTAACGATAGTATATTTTTATGTTAAGATAGACAAACTATTAATGCAGTATGGTGTAGAATGCTTATGTTGTATGAAATATTTTAATAAAAACAGATAAATTTTGTTTTAAAGAGCGATAGAGCATTTTCAAAATTATAACATGTGATATCATATGAAGAATTTTTTTGCTATTTATGGAAAGCTAATCAGTTCTATGTTCAAGCTCTTTACCTTATAACATGAAATCAAATTACTGAACTTTTCCATACATAAGAAATTTATCTAAAAACATTTTTATTCATACTAAATTTTACTACCAGGAATACATATTTTCTAACGATAGTATATTTTTATGTTAAGATAGACAAACTATTAATGCAGTATGGTGTAGAATGCTTATGTTGTATGAAATATTTTAATAAAAACAGATAAATTTTGTTTTAAAGAGCGATAGAGCATTTTCAAAATTATAACATGTGATATCATATGAAGAATTTTTTTGCTATTTATGGAAAGCTAATCAGTTCTATGTTCAAGCTCTTTACCTTATAACATGAAATCAAATTACTGAACTTTTCCATACATAAGAAATTTATCTAAAAACATTTTTATTCATACTAAATTTTACTACCAGGAATACATATTTTCTAACGATAGTATATTTTTATGTTAAGATAGACAAACTATTAATGCAGTATGGTGTAGAATGCTTATGTTGTATGAAATATTTTAATAAAAACAGATAAATTTTGTTTTAAAGAGCGATAGAGCATTTTCAAAATTATAACATGTGATATCATATGAAGAATTTTTTTGCTATTTATGGAAAGCTAATCAGTTCTATGTTCAAGCTCTTTACCTTATAACATGAAATCAAATTACTGAACTTTTCCATACATAAGAAATTTATCTAAAAACATTTTTATTCATACTAAATTTTACTACCAGGAATACATATTTTCTAACGATAGTATATTTTTATGTTAAGATAGACAAACTATTAATGCAGTATGGTGTAGAATGCTTATGTTGTATGAAATATTTTAATAAAAACAGATAAATTTTGTTTTAAAGAGCGATAGAGCATTTTCAAAATTATAACATGTGATATCATATGAAGAATTTTTTTGCTATTTATGGAAAGCTAATCAGTTCTATGTTCAAGCTCTTTACATAATAACATGAAATCAAATTACTGAACTTTTCCATACATAAGAAATTTATATATTTATATACATTTTTTCATTCTAAATTTTACTACCAGGATTTCTTTCTAACGATTTATTTTCTAACGATAGTATATTTTTATATTAAGATAGACAAATTTTTATATTAAGATAGCCCCATAAGCAGAATCGGTGGTGTTGTTTACAATATCAGATGTTGTCTTCTATGAGGTTTTTCTTTGTGGTCATGGTAACATTTCATAACTGAAAAAAAAGGAAAAATAATAGTAACATCAAAATAATAATAGGCTAATTTAATAGGATTTTTCATAACAGTCATTGTATTAAATAATAGTAGAAAACCAAAACATATTTCATATTAGTATGAATGATGATACTAGCACATCATGAATTATACCAAAGAAGTTAATTATAATGACATCTATGGATTTAAATTGTACCGACATATTCTATCTACAGTTTTGGCTTTACTGATGTATGATAATATAAAAAAGTATTTTAACCAATCTTGTCAAAATCAA
Source organism: Molanna angustata (assembly GCA_963576475.1). Lineage (NCBI taxonomy): Eukaryota > Metazoa > Arthropoda > Insecta > Trichoptera > Molannidae > Molanna > Molanna angustata. The sequence continues at coordinate 12,936,529 of OY754975.1, forward strand.
TTTAAAGTATATATAGGACTCGCCAAGCGAATGTATATGGGTGATATCACCTGTGTATAAACCAATTTTAACAATTTAAATTGTATCAACCAATAAAATCAGTTGATGTTCGACGTTATACAGCGTATTGAGGCACATTTCCCCTGACCTTTGCAAAAATGATTTATAAAACTGTCACCTACATCCTCTTATATGGCGAGCACTAATAACATTGTAATTGTTTCTATAGACACTCAAAAGATTCTTTTTAAGTAAACCATGTACGCTCAAAATTTTCTTATACTAGTCGTTAACGCCTTTATAAAGCATACTTTATGTACTCAAGATTTTTATGAATAATTTTAAAATCCAATACCTACCGTCGACTGTCGCCATAAGTCTTCTTCTTCTTTTTCGATCTGTTAGCCTGTTAAAGTCCTGTGTCAGTTTCCTTCCTGTGACGTCGAATGCCAGCTATCCTTCTATCTTTTGGGAGGACGTCCTGAAGGTCTGCTTTCATGGCGAACATTATCCCTGGCTTTTGTTTGTTCGTGTTCATTCCATAACCTATGTTTCATTGTTCCAAGTTTTCTAGAGCAGAATGACAGTTCTCTGAAAACATCATTTTTGTTGGTTAAAATGTCCTTATTTGCGTACAGTAAAATATAAATTGTGAAAAGTGCAAAGATATTATAGTAAGACTTTATTTTATGTATGGAAGTTTATCTAGTTTACGGTTATGATAAGTAATTTCATATAATTCTTGTTTTTTTATAACTCTTGTTCATTGTTGTTTTTTTTTCAGAATTGTCAAATTCAACATCTTATAAAAGCAATAATGAACAAAATTAATAATCTTTTTTAGTAGATATAGCAAGAATACAGATTCCCACTGTAATATAAATGCTTTTATAAGGTACGTTGTACATTATAAATCAATGTTTATAACTCATATGAAAATACTGTAAATACGTAATAAAATAACAAAAGTATTTAATTAACTTACCAGATTCCAAATAATTGTGCCCAGCCGGCAACGTTTATTTTGTTTTATGTGTATATTTACCTAAATACGAAAATAAACGAAGAAATTGTAATATAACCTCGCGAACTTTTATGACCAAACAACAAAATGTCAAAATCGTACGGCATGGATTCACACGAACCATAGAAAATAGAGTTGCCATTAATTAAAAGTAGTGGCGCTCGCAGACGATGGCCAAAAAGATACACTCAAAGTAAGGTAAGATTAATCTTAACTTACTGTACATTATAGGTTGTCCAAAATACCGTTGCCAAGGAAAGATAGATCTTTCCTTAAAACAATCTTACAGTGAGGTACCTCAACTTTTTCTTATTTTTTTCTCAAGATAACTAACGAAATACCAGCCTGAGGGTCGTATTACGCATGTTATATGAGAAAACGGTGAGATAATCTTTCCCTCTCCAAATTCTCAAGTCGTATTACAGATGTTATTTGGTATTACACAAGTTATCTTACCCTATCTGCATCTCACGCGACTGTCATTATCTGTCAAATTACGATATTTGTGAGATTTCGGTGAGGTAATGGTGAGGTACCAATTTAGCTACCTTATCCATACAAATGTGAAAAAAATAGTCAACAACATATTTTTTGGAGACTTCTGTAATTTAAATAATTATATTTAAATACTAACTTACACGAATACGCGAACCTCAAGGCTATATTCGATAAAAAAGCAGTTATATTTTAACAAACGCACTGTTGAATTTGTTAAAAAAAATCTCATTATAAAATATTGATTTGAATTTTATGACCTAAACAATGTCAGGTATCATAAAATTAACTCGATGCTTATGTGAAGAAAGTATTTAAAATCCATAACTTCAAAGTTTTACATGTATGCTTATGAAAAAAAATCATAATAATTCCAATACAAGAGGAAGTAAAATGTACAATTTTAGGAGTGTTCCATTACTAGAAATATGTGTATGCTTAGGTTAGGTTTGGATATGGGTACTTTCATTGTACATATTTAACTTAATGAACTCTTGTTTTGACTACACTGGTTGAAGCGTCCAGCGCGAGTTGACTACATCATTTGTTTGACAGTGTTTAATGCTTTGAATAACCTGGCACCACAGTACATTCAAGAGTTATGTCAGAGAAAAGAGCTAACTGGGAAGCATCTCACACTCAGGTCTTCTGGATCACAGAGTAACAACTCCCTAAAGAAGTTAGACAGAGACAACTAAGCGGCTTACAATGATCGATACTTAAGCGTGAGTGGTCCTATAAAGTGGAATAGATTGCCTCCAGATATCCGTAGTGCACAAAGCAAGAGCACATTCTCTAAAGGACTGAAAACAGCTTTGTTTCATAGAGCAACATTAGACAGAATATAAGCGCCCTTTGAATGATCCTGAATCATTAAACGGCGCTATATAAATTATTTATTATTATTTGATTCTAATAAAAATAAAATTTGGCATTTTCTTAGCAAATCCAAATTTTAATTTGATTATACCAATGAAATAAGTTTTGCATCAAAATTTCCTGACTACATACAATGAAATACTACAAGACGCTACATAATATTATATGAATTAAATTCTTTTCCTGATTTTAAAGTGTGCACTTTATATATTATAATCTAATATAGTGGACCAAGGTTTTAATTTTATCAGTTACCAATTTCATTCTTCTATAACACAAAAATTTACTCAAAGAATAATAAATCCATTTTTTACCCTTAAAACCTGATGCCATACGCCTCTAATCTTGTAAACATTCATGCATCGTGTCATAAATGCTCGTCAATTGTTAAAGTTTCTTACGTTTCACATGGTCATACTACACTTTTCTAAAATGACCCATACTATTCACTCCCGTCTCGTACACCCTTGTATATTCTTTTAATATGGCCAAACTACCTCAGGGCATTCACTCTCATTTTGCTAATACTTACTTACTTAACGAGTCCGGAATTCAGATTTTGCCACTCCAATGTGTGGCGGCGGCAATCGCCCTGTCGGTTAATCTTATCAGGTCGTTCATGTGACAGCCTTCGTCCAGTTTTGCTATAATATTCTTCTTTATGTATCACAGATTATACTTTTAGTTTTTTCGAATACCAGTATCTTAGATTTACTAACATAAGGTAATACTCAATTCGTTCTGCAGGCATCCTTCATACACTTTATTCACTAAATATTGCAATCACACGTTCTGCAATCAAAACTGTTTCATCTGCATAATAAATAATAAAACTGTTTAATACAAATAAATATATAAGGTACATATTTATTACAAAACACATGAAATGTGGACTTATACTATATACTTACATGCCATCACGCCATGTTCCTCACAGGGTAGGCAGAGAGAATGGAACGCCCCATTTTTTCATCTTGACACACATTCATCACCTTGTCAACATTCATGCATCGTCTGTTGTTTATGCTTATTACATTTCTGTTTATCAAAATATCGTTCACACGGTCATGTCATCTTTTTCTTGCAGGCATCCTTCATACACTTTATTTACTAAATACTGCAATCACACGTAATGCAATCAAAACTGTTTCATCTGCATACATCAAATCATGTACGATTGATTTGTATCAAACCAACATTTACATACTTTAATGTTAAAGCAGTGCAACATTAACAGCGTGCAATTAAAAGACATTATATTAAAGTATATTTGTTTATTTAACATCAATAAAAAACGAGTGGGTTGTGGCCAACACTAAACTCTCCACACCATAGTAAGCGTTCATTTTTTCTTCTTGAAATGTTGACAATTTCAATATGGTAAAGAATGCTTATGTTGTATGAAATATTTTAATAAAAACAGATAAATTTTGTTTTAAAGAGCGATAGAGCATTTTCAAAATTATAACATGTGATATCATATGAAGAATTTTTTTGCTATTTATGGAAAGCTAATCAGTTCTATGTTCAAGCTCTTTACCTTATAACATGAAATCAAATTACTGAACTTTTCCATACATAAGAAATTTATCTAAAAACATTTTTATTCATACTAAATTTTACTACCAGGAATACATATTTTCTAACGATAGTATATTTTTATGTTAAGATAGACAAACTATTAATGCAGTATGGTGTAGAATGCTTATGTTGTATGAAATATTTTAATAAAAACAGATAAATTTTGTTTTAAAGAGCGATAGAGCATTTTCAAAATTATAACATGTGATATCATATGAAGAATTTTTTTGCTATTTATGGAAAGCTAATCAGTTCTATGTTCAAGCTCTTTACCTTATAACATGAAATCAAATTACTGAACTTTTCCATACATAAGAAATTTATCTAAAAACATTTTTATTCATACTAAATTTTACTACCAGGAATACATATTTTCTAACGATAGTATATTTTTATGTTAAGATAGACAAACTATTAATGCAGTATGGTGTAGAATGCTTATGTTGTATGAAATATTTTAATAAAAACAGATAAATTTTGTTTTAAAGAGCGATAGAGCATTTTCAAAATTATAACATGTGATATCATATGAAGAATTTTTTTGCTATTTATGGAAAGCTAATCAGTTCTATGTTCAAGCTCTTTACCTTATAACATGAAATCAAATTACTGAACTTTTCCATACATAAGAAATTTATCTAAAAACATTTTTATTCATACTAAATTTTACTACCAGGAATACATATTTTCTAACGATAGTATATTTTTATGTTAAGATAGACAAACTATTAATGCAGTATGGTGTAGAATGCTTATGTTGTATGAAATATTTTAATAAAAACAGATAAATTTTGTTTTAAAGAGCGATAGAGCATTTTCAAAATTATAACATGTGATATCATATGAAGAATTTTTTTGCTATTTATGGAAAGCTAATCAGTTCTATGTTCAAGCTCTTTACCTTATAACATGAAATCAAATTACTGAACTTTTCCATACATAAGAAATTTATCTAAAAACATTTTTATTCATACTAAATTTTACTACCAGGAATACATATTTTCTAACGATAGTATATTTTTATGTTAAGATAGACAAACTATTAATGCAGTATGGTGTAGAATGCTTATGTTGTATGAAATATTTTAATAAAAACAGATAAATTTTGTTTTAAAGAGCGATAGAGCATTTTCAAAATTATAACATGTGATATCATATGAAGAATTTTTTTGCTATTTATGGAAAGCTAATCAGTTCTATGTTCAAGCTCTTTACATAATAACATGAAATCAAATTACTGAACTTTTCCATACATAAGAAATTTATATATTTATATACATTTTTTCATTCTAAATTTTACTACCAGGATTTCTTTCTAACGATTTATTTTCTAACGATAGTATATTTTTATATTAAGATAGACAAATTTTTATATTAAGATAGCCCCATAAGCAGAATCGGTGGTGTTGTTTACAATATCAGATGTTGTCTTCTATGAGGTTTTTCTTTGTGGTCATGGTAACATTTCATAACTGAAAAAAAAGGAAAAATAATAGTAACATCAAAATAATAATAGGCTAATTTAATAGGATTTTTCATAACAGTCATTGTATTAAATAATAGTAGAAAACCAAAACATATTTCATATTAGTATGAATGATGATACTAGCACATCATGAATTATACCAAAGAAGTTAATTATAATGACATCTATGGATTTAAATTGTACCGACATATTCTATCTACAGTTTTGGCTTTACTGATGTATGATAATATAAAAAAGTATTTTAACCAATCTTGTCAAAATCAATTTAAAGTATATATAGGACTCGCCAAGCGAATGTATATGGGTGATATCACCTGTGTATAAACCAATTTTAACAATTTAAATTGTATCAACCAATAAAATCAGTTGATGTTCGACGTTATACAGCGTATTGAGGCACATTTCCCCTGACCTTTGCAAAAATGATTTATAAAACTGTCACCTACATCCTCTTATATGGCGAGCACTAATAACATTGTAATTGTTTCTATAGACACTCAAAAGATTCTTTTTAAGTAAACCATGTACGCTCAAAATTTTCTTATACTAGTCGTTAACGCCTTTATAAAGCATACTTTATGTACTCAAGATTTTTATGAATAATTTTAAAATCCAATACCTACCGTCGACTGTCGCCATAAGTCTTCTTCTTCTTTTTCGATCTGTTAGCCTGTTAAAGTCCTGTGTCAGTTTCCTTCCTGTGACGTCGAATGCCAGCTATCCTTCTATCTTTTGGGAGGACGTCCTGAAGGTCTGCTTTCATGGCGAACATTATCCCTGGCTTTTGTTTGTTCGTGTTCATTCCATAACCTATGTTTCATTGTTCCAAGTTTTCTAGAGCAGAATGACAGTTCTCTGAAAACATCATTTTTGTTGGTTAAAATGTCCTTATTTGCGTACAGTAAAATATAAATTGTGAAAAGTGCAAAGATATTATAGTAAGACTTTATTTTATGTATGGAAGTTTATCTAGTTTACGGTTATGATAAGTAATTTCATATAATTCTTGTTTTTTTATAACTCTTGTTCATTGTTGTTTTTTTTTCAGAATTGTCAAATTCAACATCTTATAAAAGCAATAATGAACAAAATTAATAATCTTTTTTAGTAGATATAGCAAGAATACAGATTCCCACTGTAATATAAATGCTTTTATAAGGTACGTTGTACATTATAAATCAATGTTTATAACTCATATGAAAATACTGTAAATACGTAATAAAATAACAAAAGTATTTAATTAACTTACCAGATTCCAAATAATTGTGCCCAGCCGGCAACGTTTATTTTGTTTTATGTGTATATTTATCTAAATACGAAAATAAACGAAGAAATTGTAATATAACCTCGCGAACTTTTATGACCAAACAACAAAATGTCAAAATCGTACGGCATGGATTCACACGAACCATAGAAAATAGAGTTGCCATTAATTAAAAGTAGTGGCGCTCGCAGACGATGGCCAAAAAGATACACTCAAAGTAAGGTAAGATTAATCTTAACTTACTGTACATTATAGGTTGTCCAAAATACCGTTGCCAAGGAAAGATAGATCTTTCCTTAAAACAATCTTACAGTGAGGTACCTCAACTTTTTCTTATTTTTTTCTCAAGATAACTAACGAAATACCAGCCTGAGGGTCGTATTACGCATGTTATATGAGAAAACGGTGAGATAATCTTTCCCTCTCCAAATTCTCAAGTCGTATTACAGATGTTATTTGGTATTACACAAGTTATCTTACCCTATCTGCATCTCACGCGACTGTCATTATCTGTCAAATTACGATATTTGTGAGATTTCGGTGAGGTAATGGTGAGGTACCAATTTAGCTACCTTATCCATACAAATGTGAAAAAAATAGTCAACAACATATTTTTTGGAGACTTCTGTAATTTAAATAATTATATTTAAATACTAACTTACACGAATACGCGAACCTCAAGGCTATATTCGATAAAAAAGCAGTTATATTTTAACAAACGCACTGTTGAATTTGTTAAAAAAAATCTCATTATAAAATATTGATTTGAATTTTATGACCTAAACAATGTCAGGTATCATAAAATTAACTCGATGCTTATGTGAAGAAAGTATTTAAAATCCATAACTTCAAAGTTTTACATGTATGCTTATGAAAAAAAATCATAATAATTCCAATACAAGAGGAAGTAAAATGTACAATTTTAGGAGTGTTCCATTACTAGAAATATGTGTATGCTTAGGTTAGGTTTGGATATGGGTACTTTCATTGTACATATTTAACTTAATGAACTCTTGTTTTGACTACACTGGTTGAAGCGTCCAGCGCGAGTTGACTACATCATTTGTTTGACAGTGTTTAATGCTTTGAATAACCTGGCACCACAGTACATTCAAGAGTTATGTCAGAGAAAAGAGCTAACTGGGAAGCATCTCACACTCAGGTCTTCTGGATCACAGAGTAACAACTCCCTAAAGAAGTTAGACAGAGACAACTAAGCGGCTTACAATGATCGATACTTAAGCGTGAGTGGTCCTATAAAGTGGAATAGATTGCCTCCAGATATCCGTAGTGCACAAAGCAAGAGCACATTCTCTAAAGGACTGAAAACAGCTTTGTTTCATAGAGCAACATTAGACAGAATATAAGCGCCCTTTGAATGATCCTGAATCATTAAACGGCGCTATATAAATTATTTATTATTATTTGATTCTAATAAAAATAAAATTTGGCATTTTCTTAGCAAATCCAAATTTTAATTTGATTATACCAATGAAATAAGTTTTGCATCAAAATTTCCTGACTACATACAATGAAATACTACAAGACGCTACATAATATTATATGAATTAAATTCTTTTCCTGATTTTAAAGTGTGCACTTTATATATTATAATCTAATATAGTGGACCAAGGTTTTAATTTTATCAGTTACCAATTTCATTCTTCTATAACACAAAAATTTACTCAAAGAATAATAAATCCATTTTTTACCCTTAAAACCTGATGCCATACGCCTCTAATCTTGTAAACATTCATGCATCGTGTCATAAATGCTCGTCAATTGTTAAAGTTTCTTACGTTTCACATGGTCATACTACACTTTTCTAAAATGACCCATACTATTCACTCCCGTCTCGTACACCCTTGTATATTCTTTTAATATGGCCAAACTACCTCAGGGCATTCACTCTCATTTTGCTAATACTTACTTACTTAACGAGTCCGGAATTCAGATTTTGCCACTCCAATGTGTGGCGGCGGCAATCGCCCTGTCGGTTAATCTTATCAGGTCGTTCATGTGACAGCCTTCGTCCAGTTTTGCTATAATATTCTTCTTTATGTATCACAGATTATACTTTTAGTTTTTTCGAATACCAGTATCTTAGATTTACTAACATAAGGTAATACTCAATTCGTTCTGCAGGCATCCTTCATACACTTTATTCACTAAATATTGCAATCACACGTTCTGCAATCAAAACTGTTTCATCTGCATAATAAATAATAAAACTGTTTAATACAAATAAATATATAAGGTACATATTTATTACAAAACACATGAAATGTGGACTTATACTATATACTTACATGCCATCACGCCATGTTCCTCACAGGGTAGGCAGAGAGAATGGAACGCCCCATTTTTTCATCTTGACACACATTCATCACCTTGTCAACATTCATGCATCGTCTGTTGTTTATGCTTATTACATTTCTGTTTATCAAAATATCGTTCACACGGTCATGTCATCTTTTTCTTGCAGGCATCCTTCATACACTTTATTTACTAAATACTGCAATCACACGTAATGCAATCAAAACTGTTTCATCTGCATACATCAAATCATGTACGATTGATTTGTATCAAACCAACATTTACATACTTTAATGTTAAAGCAGTGCAACATTAACAGCGTGCAATTAAAAGACATTATATTAAAGTATATTTGTTTATTTAACATCAATAAAAAACGAGTGGGTTGTGGCCAACACTAAACTCTCCACACCATAGTAAGCGTTCATTTTTTCTTCTTGAAATGTTGACAATTTCAATATGGTAAAGAATGCTTATGTTGTATGAAATATTTTAATAAAAACAGATAAATTTTGTTTTAAAGAGCGATAGAGCATTTTCAAAATTATAACATGTGATATCATATGAAGAATTTTTTTGCTATTTATGGAAAGCTAATCAGTTCTATGTTCAAGCTCTTTACCTTATAACATGAAATCAAATTACTGAACTTTTCCATACATAAGAAATTTATCTAAAAACATTTTTATTCATACTAAATTTTACTACCAGGAATACATATTTTCTAACGATAGTATATTTTTATGTTAAGATAGACAAACTATTAATGCAGTATGGTGTAGAATGCTTATGTTGTATGAAATATTTTAATAAAAACAGATAAATTTTGTTTTAAAGAGCGATAGAGCATTTTCAAAATTATAACATGTGATATCATATGAAGAATTTTTTTGCTATTTATGGAAAGCTAATCAGTTCTATGTTCAAGCTCTTTACCTTATAACATGAAATCAAATTACTGAACTTTTCCATACATAAGAAATTTATCTAAAAACATTTTTATTCATACTAAATTTTACTACCAGGAATACATATTTTCTAACGATAGTATATTTTTATGTTAAGATAGACAAACTATTAATGCAGTATGGTGTAGAATGCTTATGTTGTATGAAATATTTTAATAAAAACAGATAAATTTTGTTTTAAAGAGCGATAGAGCATTTTCAAAATTATAACATGTGATATCATATGAAGAATTTTTTTGCTATTTATGGAAAGCTAATCAGTTCTATGTTCAAGCTCTTTACCTTATAACATGAAATCAAATTACTGAACTTTTCCATACATAAGAAATTTATCTAAAAACATTTTTATTCATACTAAATTTTACTACCAGGAATACATATTTTCTAACGATAGTATATTTTTATGTTAAGATAGACAAACTATTAATGCAGTATGGTGTAGAATGCTTATGTTGTATGAAATATTTTAATAAAAACAGATAAATTTTGTTTTAAAGAGCGATAGAGCATTTTCAAAATTATAACATGTGATATCATATGAAGAATTTTTTTGCTATTTATGGAAAGCTAATCAGTTCTATGTTCAAGCTCTTTACCTTATAACATGAAATCAAATTACTGAACTTTTCCATACATAAGAAATTTATCTAAAAACATTTTTATTCATACTAAATTTTACTACCAGGAATACATATTTTCTAACGATAGTATATTTTTATGTTAAGATAGACAAACTATTAATGCAGTATGGTGTAGAATGCTTATGTTGTATGAAATATTTTAATAAAAACAGATAAATTTTGTTTTAAAGAGCGATAGAGCATTTTCAAAATTATAACATGTGATATCATATGAAGAATTTTTTTGCTATTTATGGAAAGCTAATCAGTTCTATGTTCAAGCTCTTTACATAATAACATGAAATCAAATTACTGAACTTTTCCATACATAAGAAATTTATATATTTATATACATTTTTTCATTCTAAATTTTACTACCAGGATTTCTTTCTAACGATTTATTTTCTAACGATAGTATATTTTTATATTAAGATAGACAAATTTTTATATTAAGATAGCCCCATAAGCAGAATCGGTGGTGTTGTTTACAATATCAGATGTTGTCTTCTATGAGGTTTTTCTTTGTGGTCATGGTAACATTTCATAACTGAAAAAAAAGGAAAAATAATAGTAACATCAAAATAATAATAGGCTAATTTAATAGGATTTTTCATAACAGTCATTGTATTAAATAATAGTAGAAAACCAAAACATATTTCATATTAGTATGAATGATGATACTAGCACATCATGAATTATACCAAAGAAGTTAATTATAATGACATCTATGGATTTAAATTGTACCGACATATTCTATCTACAGTTTTGGCTTTACTGATGTATGATAATATAAAAAAGTATTTTAACCAATCTTGTCAAAATCAATTTAAAGTATATATAGGACTCGCCAAGCGAATGTATATGGGTGATATCACCTGTGTATAAACCAATTTTAACAATTTAAATTGTATCAACCAATAAAATCAGTTGATGTTCGACGTTATACAGCGTATTGAGGCACATTTCCCCTGACCTTTGCAAAAATGATTTATAAAACTGTCACCTACATCCTCTTATATGGCGAGCACTAATAACATTGTAATTGTTTCTATAGACACTCAAAAGATTCTTTTTAAGTAAACCATGTACGCTCAAAATTTTCTTATACTAGTCGTTAACGCCTTTATAAAGCATACTTTATGTACTCAAGATTTTTATGAATAATTTTAAAATCCAATACCTACCGTCGACTGTCGCCATAAGTCTTCTTCTTCTTTTTCGATCTGTTAGCCTGTTAAAGTCCTGTGTCAGTTTCCTTCCTGTGACGTCGAATGCCAGCTATCCTTCTATCTTTTGGGAGGACGTCCTGAAGGTCTGCTTTCATGGCGAACATTATCCCTGGCTTTTGTTTGTTCGTGTTCATTCCATAACCTATGTTTCATTGTTCCAAGTTTTCTAGAGCAGAATGACAGTTCTCTGAAAACATCATTTTTGTTGGTTAAAATGTCCTTATTTGCGTACAGTAAAATATAAATTGTGAAAAGTGCAAAGATATTATAGTAAGACTTTATTTTATGTATGGAAGTTTATCTAGTTTACGGTTATGATAAGTAATTTCATATAATTCTTGTTTTTTTATAACTCTTGTTCATTGTTGTTTTTTTTTCAGAATTGTCAAATTCAACATCTTATAAAAGCAATAATGAACAAAATTAATAATCTTTTTTAGTAGATATAGCAAGAATACAGATTCCCACTGTAATATAAATGCTTTTATAAGGTACGTTGTACATTATAAATCAATGTTTATAACTCATATGAAAATACTGTAAATACGTAATAAAATAACAAAAGTATTTAATTAACTTACCAGATTCCAAATAATTGTGCCCAGCCGGCAACGTTTATTTTGTTTTATGTGTATATTTATCTAAATACGAAAATAAACGAAGAAATTGTAATATAACCTCGCGAACTTTTATGACCAAACAACAAAATGTCAAAATCGTACGGCATGGATTCACACGAACCATAGAAAATAGAGTTGCCATTAATTAAAAGTAGTGGCGCTCGCAGACGATGGCCAAAAAGATACACTCAAAGTAAGGTAAGATTAATCTTAACTTACTGTACATTATAGGTTGTCCAAAATACCGTTGCCAAGGAAAGATAGATCTTTCCTTAAAACAATCTTACAGTGAGGTACCTCAACTTTTTCTTATTTTTTTCTCAAGATAACTAACGAAATACCAGCCTGAGGGTCGTATTACGCATGTTATATGAGAAAACGGTGAGATAATCTTTCCCTCTCCAAATTCTCAAGTCGTATTACAGATGTTATTTGGTATTACACAAGTTATCTTACCCTATCTGCATCTCACGCGACTGTCATTATCTGTCAAATTACGATATTTGTGAGATTTCGGTGAGGTAATGGTGAGGTACCAATTTAGCTACCTTATCCATACAAATGTGAAAAAAATAGTCAACAACATATTTTTTGGAGACTTCTGTAATTTAAATAATTATATTTAAATACTAACTTACACGAATACGCGAACCTCAAGGCTATATTCGATAAAAAAGCAGTTATATTTTAACAAACGCACTGTTGAATTTGTTAAAAAAAATCTCATTATAAAATATTGATTTGAATTTTATGACCTAAACAATGTCAGGTATCATAAAATTAACTCGATGCTTATGTGAAGAAAGTATTTAAAATCCATAACTTCAAAGTTTTACATGTATGCTTATGAAAAAAAATCATAATAATTCCAATACAAGAGGAAGTAAAATGTACAATTTTAGGAGTGTTCCATTACTAGAAATATGTGTATGCTTAGGTTAGGTTTGGATATGGGTACTTTCATTGTACATATTTAACTTAATGAACTCTTGTTTTGACTACACTGGTTGAAGCGTCCAGCGCGAGTTGACTACATCATTTGTTTGACAGTGTTTAATGCTTTGAATAACCTGGCACCACAGTACATTCAAGAGTTATGTCAGAGAAAAGAGCTAACTGGGAAGCATCTCACACTCAGGTCTTCTGGATCACAGAGTAACAACTCCCTAAAGAAGTTAGACAGAGACAACTAAGCGGCTTACAATGATCGATACTTAAGCGTGAGTGGTCCTATAAAGTAGAATAGATTGCCTCCAGATATCCGTAGTGCACAAAGCAAGAGCACATTCTCTAAAGGACTGAAAACAGCTTTGTTTCATAGAGCAACATTAGACAGAATATAAGCGCCCTTGGAATGATCCTGAATCATTAAACGGCGCTATATAAATTATTTATTATTATTTGATTCTAATAAAAATAAAATTTGGCATTTTCTTAGCAAATCCAAATTTTAATTTGATTATACCAATGAAATAAGTTTTGCATCAAAATTTCCTGACTACATACAATGAAATACTACAAGACGCTACATAATATTATATGAATTAAATTCTTTTCCTGATTTTAAAGTGTGCACTTTATATATTATAATCTAATATAGTGGACCAAGGTTTTAATTTTATCAGTTACCAATTTCATTCTTCTATAACACAAAAATTTACTCAAAGAATAATAAATCCATTTTTTACCCTTAAAACCTGATGCCATACGCCTCTAATCTTGTAAACATTCATGCATCGTGTCATAAATGCTCGTCAATTGTTAAAGTTTCTTACGTTTCACATGGTCATACTACACTTTTCTAAAATGACCCATACTATTCACTCCCGTCTCGTACACCCTTGTATATTCTTTTAATATGGCCAAACTACCTCAGGGCATTCACTCTCATTTTGCTAATACTTACTTACTTAACGAGTCCGGAATTCAGATTTTGCCACTCCAATGTGTGGCGGCGGCAATCGCCCTGTCGGTTAATCTTATCAGGTCGTTCATGTGACAGCCTTCGTCCAGTTTTGCTATAATATTCTTCTTTATGTATCACAGATTATACTTTTAGTTTTTTCGAATACCAGTATCTTAGATTTACTAACATAAGGTAATACTCAATTCGTTCTGCAGGCATCCTTCATACACTTTATTCACTAAATATTGCAATCACACGTTCTGCAATCAAAACTGTTTCATCTGCATAATAAATAATAAAACTGTTTAATACAAATAAATATATAAGGTACATATTTATTACAAAACACATGAAATGTGGACTTATACTATATACTTACATGCCATCACGCCATGTTCCTCACAGGGTAGGCAGAGAGAATGGAACGCCCCATTTTTTCATCTTGACACACATTCATCACCTTGTCAACATTCATGCATCGTCTGTTGTTTATGCTTATTACATTTCTGTTTATCAAAATATCGTTCACACGGTCATGTCATCTTTTTCTTGCAGGCATCCTTCATACACTTTATTTACTAAATACTGCAATCACACGTAATGCAATCAAAACTGTTTCATCTGCATACATCAAATCATGTACGATTGATTTGTATCAAACCAACATTTACATACTTTAATGTTAAAGCAGTGCAACATTAACAGCGTGCAATTAAAAGACATTATATTAAAGTATATTTGTTTATTTAACATCAATAAAAAACGAGTGGGTTGTGGCCAACACTAAACTCTCCACACCATAGTAAGCGTTCATTTTTTCTTCTTGAAATGTTGACAATTTCAATATGGTAAAGAATGCTTATGTTGTATGAAATATTTTAATAAAAACAGATAAATTTTGTTTTAAAGAGCGATAGAGCATTTTCAAAATTATAACATGTGATATCATATGAAGAATTTTTTTGCTATTTATGGAAAGCTAATCAGTTCTATGTTCAAGCTCTTTACCTTATAACATGAAATCAAATTACTGAACTTTTCCATACATAAGAAATTTATCTAAAAACATTTTTATTCATACTAAATTTTACTACCAGGAATACATATTTTCTAACGATAGTATATTTTTATGTTAAGATAGACAAACTATTAATGCAGTATGGTGTAGAATGCTTATGTTGTATGAAATATTTTAATAAAAACAGATAAATTTTGTTTTAAAGAGCGATAGAGCATTTTCAAAATTATAACATGTGATATCATATGAAGAATTTTTTTGCTATTTATGGAAAGCTAATCAGTTCTATGTTCAAGCTCTTTACCTTATAACATGAAATCAAATTACTGAACTTTTCCATACATAAGAAATTTATCTAAAAACATTTTTATTCATACTAAATTTTACTACCAGGAATACATATTTTCTAACGATAGTATATTTTTATGTTAAGATAGACAAACTATTAATGCAGTATGGTGTAGAATGCTTATGTTGTATGAAATATTTTAATAAAAACAGATAAATTTTGTTTTAAAGAGCGATAGAGCATTTTCAAAATTATAACATGTGATATCATATGAAGAATTTGTTTGCTATTTATGGAAAGCTAATCAGTTCTATGTTCAAGCTCTTTACCTTATAACATGAAATCAAATTACTGAACTTTTCCATACATAAGAAATTTATCTAAAAACATTTTTATTCATACTAAATTTTACTACCAGGAATACATATTTTCTAACGATAGTATATTTTTATGTTAAGATAGACAAACTATTAATGCAGTATGGTGTAGAATGCTTATGTTGTATGAAATATTTTAATAAAAACAGATAAATTTTGTTTTAAAGAGCGATAGAGCATTTTCAAAATTATAACATGTGATATCATATGAAGAATTTTTTTGCTATTTATGGAAAGCTAATCAGTTCTATGTTCAAGCTCTTTACCTTATAACATGAAATCAAATTACTGAACTTTTCCATACATAAGAAATTTATCTAAAAACATTTTTATTCATACTAAATTTTACTACCAGGAATACATATTTTCTAACGATAGTATATTTTTATGTTAAGATAGACAAACTATTAATGCAGTATGGTGTAGAATGCTTATGTTGTATGAAATATTTTAATAAAAACAGATAAATTTTGTTTTAAAGAGCGATAGAGCATTTTCAAAATTATAACATGTGATATCATATGAAGAATTTTTTTGCTATTTATGGAAAGCTAATCAGTTCTATGTTCAAGCTCTTTACCTTATAACATGAAATCAAATTACTGAACTTTTCCATACATAAGAAATTTATCTAAAAACATTTTTATTCATACTAAATTTTACTACCAGGAATACATATTTTCTAACGATAGTATATTTTTATGTTAAGATAGACAAACTATTAATGCAGTATGGTGTAGAATGCTTATGTTGTATGAAATATTTTAATAAAAACAGATAAATTTTGTTTTAAAGAGCGATAGAGCATTTTCAAAATTATAACATGTGATATCATATGAAGAATTTTTTTGCTATTTATGGAAAGCTAATCAGTTCTATGTTCAAGCTCTTTACATAATAACATGAAATCAAATTACTGAACTTTTCCATACATAAGAAATTTATATATTTATATACATTTTTTCATTCTAAATTTTACTACCAGGATTTCTTTCTAACGATTTATTTTCTAACGATAGTATATTTTTATATTAAGATAGACAAATTTTTATATTAAGATAGCCCCATAAGCAGAATCGGTGGTGTTGTTTACAATATCAGATGTTGTCTTCTATGAGGTTTTTCTTTGTGGTCATGGTAACATTTCATAACTGAAAAAAAAGGAAAAATAATAGTAACATCAAAATAATAATAGGCTAATTTAATAGGATTTTTCATAACAGTCATTGTATTAAATAATAGTAGAAAACCAAAACATATTTCATATTAGTATGAATGATGATACTAGCACATCATGAATTATACCAAAGAAGTTAATTATAATGACATCTATGGATTTAAATTGTACCGACATATTCTATCTACAGTTTTGGCTTTACTGATGTATGATAATATAAAAAAGTATTTTAACCAATCTTGTCAAAATCAATTTAAAGTATATATAGGACTCGCCAAGCGAATGTATATGGGTGATATCACCTGTGTATAAACCAATTTTAACAATTTAAATTGTATCAACCAATAAAATCAGTTGATGTTCGACGTTATACAGCGTATTGAGGCACATTTCCCCTGACCTTTGCAAAAATGATTTATAAAACTGTCACCTACATCCTCTTATATGGCGAGCACTAATAACATTGTAATTGTTTCTATAGACACTCAAAAGATTCTTTTTAAGTAAACCATGTACGCTCAAAATTTTCTTATACTAGTCGTTAACGCCTTTATAAAGCATACTTTATGTACTCAAGATTTTTATGAATAATTTTAAAATCCAATACCTACCGTCGACTGTCGCCATAAGTCTTCTTCTTCTTTTTCGATCTGTTAGCCTGTTAAAGTCCTGTGTCAGTTTCCTTCCTGTGACGTCGAATGCCAGCTATCCTTCTATCTTTTGGGAGGACGTCCTGAAGGTCTGCTTTCATGGCGAACATTATCCCTGGCTTTTGTTTGTTCGTGTTCATTCCATAACCTATGTTTCATTGTTCCAAGTTTTCTAGAGCAGAATGACAGTTCTCTGAAAACATCATTTTTGTTGGTTAAAATGTCCTTATTTGCGTACAGTAAAATATAAATTGTGAAAAGTGCAAAGATATTATAGTAAGACTTTATTTTATGTATGGAAGTTTATCTAGTTTACGGTTATGATAAGTAATTTCATATAATTCTTGTTTTTTTATAACTCTTGTTCATTGTTGTTTTTTTTTCAGAATTGTCAAATTCAACATCTTATAAAAGCAATAATGAACAAAATTAATAATCTTTTTTAGTAGATATAGCAAGAATACAGATTCCCACTGTAATATAAATGCTTTTATAAGGTACGTTGTACATTATAAATCAATGTTTATAACTCATATGAAAATACTGTAAATACGTAATAAAATAACAAAAGTATTTAATTAACTTACCAGATTCCAAATAATTGTGCCCAGCCGGCAACGTTTATTTTGTTTTATGTGTATATTTATCTAAATACGAAAATAAACGAAGAAATTGTAATATAACCTCGCGAACTTTTATGACCAAACAACAAAATGTCAAAATCGTACGGCATGGATTCACACGAACCATAGAAAATAGAGTTGCCATTAATTAAAAGTAGTGGCGCTCGCAGACGATGGCCAAAAAGATACACTCAAAGTAAGGTAAGATTAATCTTAACTTACTGTACATTATAGGTTGTCCAAAATACCGTTGCCAAGGAAAGATAGATCTTTCCTTAAAACAATCTTACAGTGAGGTACCTCAACTTTTTCTTATTTTTTTCTCAAGATAACTAACGAAATACCAGCCTGAGGGTCGTATTACGCATGTTATATGAGAAAACGGTGAGATAATCTTTCCCTCTCCAAATTCTCAAGTCGTATTACAGATGTTATTTGGTATTACACAAGTTATCTTACCCTATCTGCATCTCACGCGACTGTCATTATCTGTCAAATTACGATATTTGTGAGATTTCGGTGAGGTAATGGTGAGGTACCAATTTAGCTACCTTATCCATACAAATGTGAAAAAAATAGTCAACAACATATTTTTTGGAGACTTCTGTAATTTAAATAATTATATTTAAATACTAACTTACACGAATACGCGAACCTCAAGGCTATATTCGATAAAAAAGCAGTTATATTTTAACAAACGCACTGTTGAATTTGTTAAAAAAAATCTCATTATAAAATATTGATTTGAATTTTATGACCTAAACAATGTCAGGTATCATAAAATTAACTCGATGCTTATGTGAAGAAAGTATTTAAAATCCATAACTTCAAAGTTTTACATGTATGCTTATGAAAAAAAATCATAATAATTCCAATACAAGAGGAAGTAAAATGTACAATTTTAGGAGTGTTCCATTACTAGAAATATGTGTATGCTTAGGTTAGGTTTGGATATGGGTACTTTCATTGTACATATTTAACTTAATGAACTCTTGTTTTGACTACACTGGTTGAAGCGTCCAGCGCGAGTTGACTACATCATTTGTTTGACAGTGTTTAATGCTTTGAATAACCTGGCACCACAGTACATTCAAGAGTTATGTCAGAGAAAAGAGCTAACTGGGAAGCATCTCACACTCAGGTCTTCTGGATCACAGAGTAACAACTCCCTAAAGAAGTTAGACAGAGACAACTAAGCGGCTTACAATGATCGATACTTAAGCGTGAGTGGTCCTATAAAGTGGAATAGATTGCCTCCAGATATCCGTAGTGCACAAAGCAAGAGCACATTCTCTAAAGGACTGAAAACAGCTTTGTTTCATAGAGCAACATTAGACAGAATATAAGCGCCCTTGGAATGATCCTGAATCATTAAACGGCGCTATATAAATTATTTATTATTATTTGATTCTAATAAAAATAAAATTTGGCATTTTCTTAGCAAATCCAAATTTTAATTTGATTATACCAATGAAATAAGTTTTGCATCAAAATTTCCTGACTACATACAATGAAATACTACAAGACGCTACATAATATTATATGAATTAAATTCTTTTCCTGATTTTAAAGTGTGCACTTTATATATTATAATCTAATATAGTGGACCAAGGTTTTAATTTTATCAGTTACCAATTTCATTCTTCTATAACACAAAAATTTACTCAAAGAATAATAAATCCATTTTTTACCCTTAAAACCTGATGCCATACGCCTCTAATCTTGTAAACATTCATGCATCGTGTCATAAATGCTCGTCAATTGTTAAAGTTTCTTACGTTTCACATGGTCATACTACACTTTTCTAAAATGACCCATACTATTCACTCCCGTCTCGTACACCCTTGTATATTCTTTTAATATGGCCAAACTACCTCAGGGCATTCACTCTCATTTTGCTAATACTTACTTACTTAACGAGTCCGGAATTCAGATTTTGCCACTCCAATGTGTGGCGGCGGCAATCGCCCTGTCGGTTAATCTTATCAGGTCGTTCATGTGACAGCCTTCGTCCAGTTTTGCTATAATATTCTTCTTTATGTATCACAGATTATACTTTTAGTTTTTTCGAATACCAGTATCTTAGATTTACTAACATAAGGTAATACTCAATTCGTTCTGCAGGCATCCTTCATACACTTTATTCACTAAATATTGCAATCACACGTTCTGCAATCAAAACTGTTTCATCTGCATAATAAATAATAAAACTGTTTAATACAAATAAATATATAAGGTAGGGGCAAGTAGTGTACCTTCGAACAATATACATTTTTTTGACTTTAAACCTAGATTTCACAGTTTCGGCTTACAGGACGCGTAAAATAACTAATTCATTTTATAAAATAACATTTCTACTTTTAATTAACATTCATAATTTTACTTCATTGCGACTATTTTAAATAAAAAATAGAAAAATGTTAAAACATTCATTTTTGTTCAGAGGTACACTACTGGTGTGTACCTCTGAACAGTACGGTGTGTACCTTCGAACAGTATTAAATAAGAATCGGATCGATTTGAAATGTTGTCATTTGATAGTATTTATGATGAAATCAATTCAGGGAATTAAAAAGACAATGTAAATATCTTAAACTTTATTTAAAATACAAATAGTTTTGCTCAATAATGTTGTGTACGTAGGTACTTATAGAATCTAAAAGGCTTAAATTTTGGTCGATATATAAAAAATTACAGTCTTGCAAAAATATTAATTACTTAAAAATAATACAAGAGTTTTTTAAAAAAAATATTTGAAAAAAGAGAAAAATGATTTTAAGTAATTTATACTTAATTAATTTTTGGCACTTTTGAAAAATCAAGTCAGAATCTACAGTCACTATCACAGATAATATAGAAGTATACTACTTGTCACTATCTTAGTTTGATATTACAAAGCATTTGTGGCAAATAAATAAATCATTGTCTTCTTCATCTAGAATATTTCTTTCATAACATTTAGGAATATAAGTCTTATGAAAATATAAATTACATGTATTACGGTATAAATATCTGGTTTTTACGCATTCTCAGGCTCCACATTTAATGAATGTGATGTCATTCATTATTTTAATCTTCTGCTTTTTTGAAGAAATTTTTTTTTGATTCTAGAATATTATCGAACTTTAATCAGGTAACTAGTGATCGTTTTATTTGTTTTGACGCTTTATCTAATAGAGCATTTTTTCTGCTGTTTCATTTAGTATTCTGAATTTCCATTTTTTCTATTTCTTGGTGAGGCCTTAGGGAATGGACGAATAATTTAAGGATAAAATAATTGAGGGCCTTTACTGGTTGATGGAATTGACAATCCGTTTGTATCATTAGATGGTTGATTTAAAACATTGCTTTGTGACTCATTAGCTTCATGAAAAATGATGTTCTCTTGCAGTACTTGATAATTGTGGTTGGTTATAGATCATATTTTTCTGCAGCTTTTTTGACAGACAACCCTTTTCGACATTCTTCTACAACTCTCTCTAAGAATCTGTCGATGCGGGAGATCTTTTAACACATGATTTGCTTCTTGACACTAAAATATAAAAGATATCAAAATATTTAAATATTGTTTTACTTATAAAAAGTCCTGAGTGTACCTTCGAAAGCTGTTTGAAGGTACACTTATTGATGTGTTCAAAGGTACACATATAGAGATTTATCATTTAAAATTTAGTAAAAAATATTTAGGTTTTGTTATTCAAATTGGTGTTTTCGGTAAAAAGTAGATGATTGTACACATAATAGTGTGAAATAAAACAATAGTTGAAATAATAAGAAAATATAAACAAAAAAAATTATGAAAAATTTTGAAAAAACTTACTTTTAATGATGAAAAACGTTTTTCAATCACAAATCACACTCAGTTGATCCTTGACACTAGAGAACACAGCAGTGTTAGCAGTATGATAAAAACTATTAATTATGAGGATTTTCATGTTATTATTCACAGGGTTTTTTTAGATATAGCAATTGTTCGAAGGTACACCCGTTCATAGGTACACCACTTGCCCCTACATATTTATTACAAAACACATGAAATGTGGACTTATACTATATACTTACATGCCATCACGCCATGTTCCTCACAGGGTAGGCAGAGAGAATGGAACGCCCCATTTTTTCATCTTGACACACATTCATCACCTTGTCAACATTCATGCATCGTCTGTTGTTTATGCTTATTACATTTCTGTTTATCAAAATATCGTTCACACGGTCATGTCATCTTTTTCTTGCAGGCATCCTTCATACACTTTATTTACTAAATACTGCAATCACACGTAATGCAATCAAAACTGTTTCATCTGCATACATCAAATCATGTACGATTGATTTGTATCAAACCAACATTTACATACTTTAATGTTAAAGCAGTGCAACATTAACAGCGTGCAATTAAAAGACATTATATTAAAGTATATTTGTTTATTTAACATCAATAAAAAACGAGTGGGTTGTGGCCAACACTAAACTCTCCACACCATAGTAAGCGTTCATTTTTTCTTCTTGAAATGTTGACAATTTCAATATGGTAAAGAATGCTTATGTTGTATGAAATATTTTAATAAAAACAGATAAATTTTGTTTTAAAGAGCGATAGAGCATTTTCAAAATTATAACATGTGATATCATATGAAGAATTTTTTTGCTATTTATGGAAAGCTAATCAGTTCTATGTTCAAGCTCTTTACCTTATAACATGAAATCAAATTACTGAACTTTTCCATACATAAGAAATTTATCTAAAAACATTTTTATTCATACTAAATTTTACTACCAGGAATACATATTTTCTAACGATAGTATATTTTTATGTTAAGATAGACAAACTATTAATGCAGTATGGTGTAGAATGCTTATGTTGTATGAAATATTTTAATAAAAACAGATAAATTTTGTTTTAAAGAGCGATAGAGCATTTTCAAAATTATAACATGTGATATCATATGAAGAATTTTTTTGCTATTTATGGAAAGCTAATCAGTTCTATGTTCAAGCTCTTTACCTTATAACATGAAATCAAATTACTGAACTTTTCCATACATAAGAAATTTATCTAAAAACATTTTTATTCATACTAAATTTTACTACCAGGAATACATATTTTCTAACGATAGTATATTTTTATGTTAAGATAGACAAACTATTAATGCAGTATGGTGTAGAATGCTTATGTTGTATGAAATATTTTAATAAAAACAGATAAATTTTGTTTTAAAGAGCGATAGAGCATTTTCAAAATTATAACATGTGATATCATATGAAGAATTTTTTTGCTATTTATGGAAAGCTAATCAGTTCTATGTTCAAGCTCTTTACCTTATAACATGAAATCAAATTACTGAACTTTTCCATACATAAGAAATTTATCTAAAAACATTTTTATTCATACTAAATTTTACTACCAGGAATACATATTTTCTAACGATAGTATATTTTTATGTTAAGATAGACAAACTATTAATGCAGTATGGTGTAGAATGCTTATGTTGTATGAAATATTTTAATAAAAACAGATAAATTTTGTTTTAAAGAGCGATAGAGCATTTTCAAAATTATAACATGTGATATCATATGAAGAATTTTTTTGCTATTTATGGAAAGCTAATCAGTTCTATGTTCAAGCTCTTTACATAATAACATGAAATCAAATTACTGAACTTTTCCATACATAAGAAATTTATATATTTATATACATTTTTTCATTCTAAATTTTACTACCAGGATTTCTTTCTAACGATTTATTTTCTAACGATAGTATATTTTTATATTAAGATAGACAAATTTTTATATTAAGATAGCCCCATAAGCAGAATCGGTGGTGTTGTTTACAATATCAGATGTTGTCTTCTATGAGGTTTTTCTTTGTGGTCATGGTAACATTTCATAACTGAAAAAAAAGGAAAAATAATAGTAACATCAAAATAATAATAGGCTAATTTAATAGGATTTTTCATAACAGTCATTGTATTAAATAATAGTAGAAAACCAAAACATATTTCATATTAGTATGAATGATGATACTAGCACATCATGAATTATACCAAAGAAGTTAATTATAATGACATCTATGGATTTAAATTGTACCGACATATTCTATCTACAGTTTTGGCTTTACTGATGTATGATAATATAAAAAAGTATTTTAACCAATCTTGTCAAAATCAATTTAAAGTATATATAGGACTCGCCAAGCGAATGTATATGGGTGATATCACCTGTGTATAAACCAATTTTAACAATTTAAATTGTATCAACCAATAAAATCAGTTGATGTTCGACGTTATACAGCGTATTGAGGCACATTTCCCCTGACCTTTGCAAAAATGATTTATAAAACTGTCACCTACATCCTCTTATATGGCGAGCACTAATAACATTGTAATTGTTTCTATAGACACTCAAAAGATTCTTTTTAAGTAAACCATGTACGCTCAAAATTTTCTTATACTAGTCGTTAACGCCTTTATAAAGCATACTTTATGTACTCAAGATTTTTATGAATAATTTTAAAATCCAATACCTACCGTCGACTGTCGCCATAAGTCTTCTTCTTCTTTTTCGATCTGTTAGCCTGTTAAAGTCCTGTGTCAGTTTCCTTCCTGTGACGTCGAATGCCAGCTATCCTTCTATCTTTTGGGAGGACGTCCTGAAGGTCTGCTTTCATGGCGAACATTATCCCTGGCTTTTGTTTGTTCGTGTTCATTCCATAACCTATGTTTCATTGTTCCAAGTTTTCTAGAGCAGAATGACAGTTCTCTGAAAACATCATTTTTGTTGGTTAAAATGTCCTTATTTGCGTACAGTAAAATATAAATTGTGAAAAGTGCAAAGATATTATAGTAAGACTTTATTTTATGTATGGAAGTTTATCTAGTTTACGGTTATGATAAGTAATTTCATATAATTCTTGTTTTTTTATAACTCTTGTTCATTGTTGTTTTTTTTTCAGAATTGTCAAATTCAACATCTTATAAAAGCAATAATGAACAAAATTAATAATCTTTTTTAGTAGATATAGCAAGAATACAGATTCCCACTGTAATATAAATGCTTTTATAAGGTACGTTGTACATTATAAATCAATGTTTATAACTCATATGAAAATACTGTAAATACGTAATAAAATAACAAAAGTATTTAATTAACTTACCAGATTCCAAATAATTGTGCCCAGCCGGCAACGTTTATTTTGTTTTATGTGTATATTTATCTAAATACGAAAATAAACGAAGAAATTGTAATATAACCTCGCGAACTTTTATGACCAAACAACAAAATGTCAAAATCGTACGGCATGGATTCACACGAACCATAGAAAATAGAGTTGCCATTAATTAAAAGTAGTGGCGCTCGCAGACGATGGCCAAAAAGATACACTCAAAGTAAGGTAAGATTAATCTTAACTTACTGTACATTATAGGTTGTCCAAAATACCGTTGCCAAGGAAAGATAGATCTTTCCTTAAAACAATCTTACAGTGAGGTACCTCAACTTTTTCTTATTTTTTTCTCAAGATAACTAACGAAATACCAGCCTGAGGGTCGTATTACGCATGTTATATGAGAAAACGGTGAGATAATCTTTCCCTCTCCAAATTCTCAAGTCGTATTACAGATGTTATTTGGTATTACACAAGTTATCTTACCCTATCTGCATCTCACGCGACTGTCATTATCTGTCAAATTACGATATTTGTGAGATTTCGGTGAGGTAATGGTGAGGTACCAATTTAGCTACCTTATCCATACAAATGTGAAAAAAATAGTCAACAACATATTTTTTGGAGACTTCTGTAATTTAAATAATTATATTTAAATACTAACTTACACGAATACGCGAACCTCAAGGCTATATTCGATAAAAAAGCAGTTATATTTTAACAAACGCACTGTTGAATTTGTTAAAAAAAATCTCATTATAAAATATTGATTTGAATTTTATGACCTAAACAATGTCAGGTATCATAAAATTAACTCGATGCTTATGTGAAGAAAGTATTTAAAATCCATAACTTCAAAGTTTTACATGTATGCTTATGAAAAAAAATCATAATAATTCCAATACAAGAGGAAGTAAAATGTACAATTTTAGGAGTGTTCCATTACTAGAAATATGTGTATGCTTAGGTTAGGTTTGGATATGGGTACTTTCATTGTACATATTTAACTTAATGAACTCTTGTTTTGACTACACTGGTTGAAGCGTCCAGCGCGAGTTGACTACATCATTTGTTTGACAGTGTTTAATGCTTTGAATAACCTGGCACCACAGTACATTCAAGAGTTATGTCAGAGAAAAGAGCTAACTGGGAAGCATCTCACACTCAGGTCTTCTGGATCACAGAGTAACAACTCCCTAAAGAAGTTAGACAGAGACAACTAAGCGGCTTACAATGATCGATACTTAAGCGTGAGTGGTCCTATAAAGTGGAATAGATTGCCTCCAGATATCCGTAGTGCACAAAGCAAGAGCACATTCTCTAAAGGACTGAAAACAGCTTTGTTTCATAGAGCAACATTAGACAGAATATAAGCGCCCTTGGAATGATCCTGAATCATTAAACGGCGCTATATAAATTATTTATTATTATTTGATTCTAATAAAAATAAAATTTGGCATTTTCTTAGCAAATCCAAATTTTAATTTGATTATACCAATGAAATAAGTTTTGCATCAAAATTTCCTGACTACATACAATGAAATACTACAAGACGCTACATAATATTATATGAATTAAATTCTTTTCCTGATTTTAAAGTGTGCACTTTATATATTATAATCTAATATAGTGGACCAAGGTTTTAATTTTATCAGTTACCAATTTCATTCTTCTATAACACAAAAATTTACTCAAAGAATAATAAATCCATTTTTTACCCTTAAAACCTGATGCCATACGCCTCTAATCTTGTAAACATTCATGCATCGTGTCATAAATGCTCGTCAATTGTTAAAGTTTCTTACGTTTCACATGGTCATACTACACTTTTCTAAAATGACCCATACTATTCACTCCCGTCTCGTACACCCTTGTATATTCTTTTAATATGGCCAAACTACCTCAGGGCATTCACTCTCATTTTGCTAATACTTACTTACTTAACGAGTCCGGAATTCAGATTTTGCCACTCCAATGTGTGGCGGCGGCAATCGCCCTGTCGGTTAATCTTATCAGGTCGTTCATGTGACAGCCTTCGTCCAGTTTTGCTATAATATTCTTCTTTATGTATCACAGATTATACTTTTAGTTTTTTCGAATACCAGTATCTTAGATTTACTAACATAAGGTAATACTCAATTCGTTCTGCAGGCATCCTTCATACACTTTATTCACTAAATATTGCAATCACACGTTCTGCAATCAAAACTGTTTCATCTGCATAATAAATAATAAAACTGTTTAATACAAATAAATATATAAGGTACATA
This sequence comes from Molanna angustata, assembly GCA_963576475.1. Lineage (NCBI taxonomy): Eukaryota > Metazoa > Arthropoda > Insecta > Trichoptera > Molannidae > Molanna > Molanna angustata. The sequence goes on from OY754975.1 coordinate 12,964,483, forward strand.
TTTATTACAAAACACATGAAATGTGGACTTATACTATATACTTACATGCCATCACGCCATGTTCCTCACAGGGTAGGCAGAGAGAATGGAACGCCCCATTTTTTCATCTTGACACACATTCATCACCTTGTCAACATTCATGCATCGTCTGTTGTTTATGCTTATTACATTTCTGTTTATCAAAATATCGTTCACACGGTCATGTCATCTTTTTCTTGCAGGCATCCTTCATACACTTTATTTACTAAATACTGCAATCACACGTAATGCAATCAAAACTGTTTCATCTGCATACATCAAATCATGTACGATTGATTTGTATCAAACCAACATTTACATACTTTAATGTTAAAGCAGTGCAACATTAACAGCGTGCAATTAAAAGACATTATATTAAAGTATATTTGTTTATTTAACATCAATAAAAAACGAGTGGGTTGTGGCCAACACTAAACTCTCCACACCATAGTAAGCGTTCATTTTTTCTTCTTGAAATGTTGACAATTTCAATATGGTAAAGAATGCTTATGTTGTATGAAATATTTTAATAAAAACAGATAAATTTTGTTTTAAAGAGCGATAGAGCATTTTCAAAATTATAACATGTGATATCATATGAAGAATTTTTTTGCTATTTATGGAAAGCTAATCAGTTCTATGTTCAAGCTCTTTACCTTATAACATGAAATCAAATTACTGAACTTTTCCATACATAAGAAATTTATCTAAAAACATTTTTATTCATACTAAATTTTACTACCAGGAATACATATTTTCTAACGATAGTATATTTTTATGTTAAGATAGACAAACTATTAATGCAGTATGGTGTAGAATGCTTATGTTGTATGAAATATTTTAATAAAAACAGATAAATTTTGTTTTAAAGAGCGATAGAGCATTTTCAAAATTATAACATGTGATATCATATGAAGAATTTTTTTGCTATTTATGGAAAGCTAATCAGTTCTATGTTCAAGCTCTTTACCTTATAACATGAAATCAAATTACTGAACTTTTCCATACATAAGAAATTTATCTAAAAACATTTTTATTCATACTAAATTTTACTACCAGGAATACATATTTTCTAACGATAGTATATTTTTATGTTAAGATAGACAAACTATTAATGCAGTATGGTGTAGAATGCTTATGTTGTATGAAATATTTTAATAAAAACAGATAAATTTTGTTTTAAAGAGCGATAGAGCATTTTCAAAATTATAACATGTGATATCATATGAAGAATTTTTTTGCTATTTATGGAAAGCTAATCAGTTCTATGTTCAAGCTCTTTACCTTATAACATGAAATCAAATTACTGAACTTTTCCATACATAAGAAATTTATCTAAAAACATTTTTATTCATACTAAATTTTACTACCAGGAATACATATTTTCTAACGATAGTATATTTTTATGTTAAGATAGACAAACTATTAATGCAGTATGGTGTAGAATGCTTATGTTGTATGAAATATTTTAATAAAAACAGATAAATTTTGTTTTAAAGAGCGATAGAGCATTTTCAAAATTATAACATGTGATATCATATGAAGAATTTTTTTGCTATTTATGGAAAGCTAATCAGTTCTATGTTCAAGCTCTTTACCTTATAACATGAAATCAAATTACTGAACTTTTCCATACATAAGAAATTTATCTAAAAACATTTTTATTCATACTAAATTTTACTACCAGGAATACATATTTTCTAACGATAGTATATTTTTATGTTAAGATAGACAAACTATTAATGCAGTATGGTGTAGAATGCTTATGTTGTATGAAATATTTTAATAAAAACAGATAAATTTTGTTTTAAAGAGCGATAGAGCATTTTCAAAATTATAACATGTGATATCATATGAAGAATTTTTTTGCTATTTATGGAAAGCTAATCAGTTCTATGTTCAAGCTCTTTACATAATAACATGAAATCAAATTACTGAACTTTTCCATACATAAGAAATTTATATATTTATATACATTTTTTCATTCTAAATTTTACTACCAGGATTTCTTTCTAACGATTTATTTTCTAACGATAGTATATTTTTATATTAAGATAGACAAATTTTTATATTAAGATAGCCCCATAAGCAGAATCGGTGGTGTTGTTTACAATATCAGATGTTGTCTTCTATGAGGTTTTTCTTTGTGGTCATGGTAACATTTCATAACTGAAAAAAAAGGAAAAATAATAGTAACATCAAAATAATAATAGGCTAATTTAATAGGATTTTTCATAACAGTCATTGTATTAAATAATAGTAGAAAACCAAAACATATTTCATATTAGTATGAATGATGATACTAGCACATCATGAATTATACCAAAGAAGTTAATTATAATGACATCTATGGATTTAAATTGTACCGACATATTCTATCTACAGTTTTGGCTTTACTGATGTATGATAATATAAAAAAGTATTTTAACCAATCTTGTCAAAATCAATTTAAAGTATATATAGGACTCGCCAAGCGAATGTATATGGGTGATATCACCTGTGTATAAACCAATTTTAACAATTTAAATTGTATCAACCAATAAAATCAGTTGATGTTCGACGTTATACAGCGTATTGAGGCACATTTCCCCTGACCTTTGCAAAAATGATTTATAAAACTGTCACCTACATCCTCTTATATGGCGAGCACTAATAACATTGTAATTGTTTCTATAGACACTCAAAAGATTCTTTTTAAGTAAACCATGTACGCTCAAAATTTTCTTATACTAGTCGTTAACGCCTTTATAAAGCATACTTTATGTACTCAAGATTTTTATGAATAATTTTAAAATCCAATACCTACCGTCGACTGTCGCCATAAGTCTTCTTCTTCTTTTTCGATCTGTTAGCCTGTTAAAGTCCTGTGTCAGTTTCCTTCCTGTGACGTCGAATGCCAGCTATCCTTCTATCTTTTGGGAGGACGTCCTGAAGGTCTGCTTTCATGGCGAACATTATCCCTGGCTTTTGTTTGTTCGTGTTCATTCCATAACCTATGTTTCATTGTTCCAAGTTTTCTAGAGCAGAATGACAGTTCTCTGAAAACATCATTTTTGTTGGTTAAAATGTCCTTATTTGCGTACAGTAAAATATAAATTGTGAAAAGTGCAAAGATATTATAGTAAGACTTTATTTTATGTATGGAAGTTTATCTAGTTTACGGTTATGATAAGTAATTTCATATAATTCTTGTTTTTTTATAACTCTTGTTCATTGTTGTTTTTTTTTCAGAATTGTCAAATTCAACATCTTATAAAAGCAATAATGAACAAAATTAATAATCTTTTTTAGTAGATATAGCAAGAATACAGATTCCCACTGTAATATAAATGCTTTTATAAGGTACGTTGTACATTATAAATCAATGTTTATAACTCATATGAAAATACTGTAAATACGTAATAAAATAACAAAAGTATTTAATTAACTTACCAGATTCCAAATAATTGTGCCCAGCCGGCAACGTTTATTTTGTTTTATGTGTATATTTATCTAAATACGAAAATAAACGAAGAAATTGTAATATAACCTCGCGAACTTTTATGACCAAACAACAAAATGTCAAAATCGTACGGCATGGATTCACACGAACCATAGAAAATAGAGTTGCCATTAATTAAAAGTAGTGGCGCTCGCAGACGATGGCCAAAAAGATACACTCAAAGTAAGGTAAGATTAATCTTAACTTACTGTACATTATAGGTTGTCCAAAATACCGTTGCCAAGGAAAGATAGATCTTTCCTTAAAACAATCTTACAGTGAGGTACCTCAACTTTTTCTTATTTTTTTCTCAAGATAACTAACGAAATACCAGCCTGAGGGTCGTATTACGCATGTTATATGAGAAAACGGTGAGATAATCTTTCCCTCTCCAAATTCTCAAGTCGTATTACAGATGTTATTTGGTATTACACAAGTTATCTTACCCTATCTGCATCTCACGCGACTGTCATTATCTGTCAAATTACGATATTTGTGAGATTTCGGTGAGGTAATGGTGAGGTACCAATTTAGCTACCTTATCCATACAAATGTGAAAAAAATAGTCAACAACATATTTTTTGGAGACTTCTGTAATTTAAATAATTATATTTAAATACTAACTTACACGAATACGCGAACCTCAAGGCTATATTCGATAAAAAAGCAGTTATATTTTAACAAACGCACTGTTGAATTTGTTAAAAAAAATCTCATTATAAAATATTGATTTGAATTTTATGACCTAAACAATGTCAGGTATCATAAAATTAACTCGATGCTTATGTGAAGAAAGTATTTAAAATCCATAACTTCAAAGTTTTACATGTATGCTTATGAAAAAAAATCATAATAATTCCAATACAAGAGGAAGTAAAATGTACAATTTTAGGAGTGTTCCATTACTAGAAATATGTGTATGCTTAGGTTAGGTTTGGATATGGGTACTTTCATTGTACATATTTAACTTAATGAACTCTTGTTTTGACTACACTGGTTGAAGCGTCCAGCGCGAGTTGACTACATCATTTGTTTGACAGTGTTTAATGCTTTGAATAACCTGGCACCACAGTACATTCAAGAGTTATGTCAGAGAAAAGAGCTAACTGGGAAGCATCTCACACTCAGGTCTTCTGGATCACAGAGTAACAACTCCCTAAAGAAGTTAGACAGAGACAACTAAGCGGCTTACAATGATCGATACTTAAGCGTGAGTGGTCCTATAAAGTGGAATAGATTGCCTCCAGATATCCGTAGTGCACAAAGCAAGAGCACATTCTCTAAAGGACTGAAAACAGCTTTGTTTCATAGAGCAACATTAGACAGAATATAAGCGCCCTTGGAATGATCCTGAATCATTAAACGGCGCTATATAAATTATTTATTATTATTTGATTCTAATAAAAATAAAATTTGGCATTTTCTTAGCAAATCCAAATTTTAATTTGATTATACCAATGAAATAAGTTTTGCATCAAAATTTCCTGACTACATACAATGAAATACTACAAGACGCTACATAATATTATATGAATTAAATTCTTTTCCTGATTTTAAAGTGTGCACTTTATATATTATAATCTAATATAGTGGACCAAGGTTTTAATTTTATCAGTTACCAATTTCATTCTTCTATAACACAAAAATTTACTCAAAGAATAATAAATCCATTTTTTACCCTTAAAACCTGATGCCATACGCCTCTAATCTTGTAAACATTCATGCATCGTGTCATAAATGCTCGTCAATTGTTAAAGTTTCTTACGTTTCACATGGTCATACTACACTTTTCTAAAATGACCCATACTATTCACTCCCGTCTCGTACACCCTTGTATATTCTTTTAATATGGCCAAACTACCTCAGGGCATTCACTCTCATTTTGCTAATACTTACTTACTTAACGAGTCCGGAATTCAGATTTTGCCACTCCAATGTGTGGCGGCGGCAATCGCCCTGTCGGTTAATCTTATCAGGTCGTTCATGTGACAGCCTTCGTCCAGTTTTGCTATAATATTCTTCTTTATGTATCACAGATTATACTTTTAGTTTTTTCGAATACCAGTATCTTAGATTTACTAACATAAGGTAATACTCAATTCGTTCTGCAGGCATCCTTCATACACTTTATTCACTAAATATTGCAATCACACGTTCTGCAATCAAAACTGTTTCATCTGCATAATAAATAATAAAACTGTTTAATACAAATAAATATATAAGGTACATATTTATTACAAAACACATGAAATGTGGACTTATACTATATACTTACATGCCATCACGCCATGTTCCTCACAGGGTAGGCAGAGAGAATGGAACGCCCCATTTTTTCATCTTGACACACATTCATCACCTTGTCAACATTCATGCATCGTCTGTTGTTTATGCTTATTACATTTCTGTTTATCAAAATATCGTTCACACGGTCATGTCATCTTTTTCTTGCAGGCATCCTTCATACACTTTATTTACTAAATACTGCAATCACACGTAATGCAATCAAAACTGTTTCATCTGCATACATCAAATCATGTACGATTGATTTGTATCAAACCAACATTTACATACTTTAATGTTAAAGCAGTGCAACATTAACAGCGTGCAATTAAAAGACATTATATTAAAGTATATTTGTTTATTTAACATCAATAAAAAACGAGTGGGTTGTGGCCAACACTAAACTCTCCACACCATAGTAAGCGTTCATTTTTTCTTCTTGAAATGTTGACAATTTCAATATGGTAAAGAATGCTTATGTTGTATGAAATATTTTAATAAAAACAGATAAATTTTGTTTTAAAGAGCGATAGAGCATTTTCAAAATTATAACATGTGATATCATATGAAGAATTTTTTTGCTATTTATGGAAAGCTAATCAGTTCTATGTTCAAGCTCTTTACCTTATAACATGAAATCAAATTACTGAACTTTTCCATACATAAGAAATTTATCTAAAAACATTTTTATTCATACTAAATTTTACTACCAGGAATACATATTTTCTAACGATAGTATATTTTTATGTTAAGATAGACAAACTATTAATGCAGTATGGTGTAGAATGCTTATGTTGTATGAAATATTTTAATAAAAACAGATAAATTTTGTTTTAAAGAGCGATAGAGCATTTTCAAAATTATAACATGTGATATCATATGAAGAATTTTTTTGCTATTTATGGAAAGCTAATCAGTTCTATGTTCAAGCTCTTTACCTTATAACATGAAATCAAATTACTGAACTTTTCCATACATAAGAAATTTATCTAAAAACATTTTTATTCATACTAAATTTTACTACCAGGAATACATATTTTCTAACGATAGTATATTTTTATGTTAAGATAGACAAACTATTAATGCAGTATGGTGTAGAATGCTTATGTTGTATGAAATATTTTAATAAAAACAGATAAATTTTGTTTTAAAGAGCGATAGAGCATTTTCAAAATTATAACATGTGATATCATATGAAGAATTTTTTTGCTATTTATGGAAAGCTAATCAGTTCTATGTTCAAGCTCTTTACCTTATAACATGAAATCAAATTACTGAACTTTTCCATACATAAGAAATTTATCTAAAAACATTTTTATTCATACTAAATTTTACTACCAGGAATACATATTTTCTAACGATAGTATATTTTTATGTTAAGATAGACAAACTATTAATGCAGTATGGTGTAGAATGCTTATGTTGTATGAAATATTTTAATAAAAACAGATAAATTTTGTTTTAAAGAGCGATAGAGCATTTTCAAAATTATAACATGTGATATCATATGAAGAATTTTTTTGCTATTTATGGAAAGCTAATCAGTTCTATGTTCAAGCTCTTTACCTTATAACATGAAATCAAATTACTGAACTTTTCCATACATAAGAAATTTATCTAAAAACATTTTTATTCATACTAAATTTTACTACCAGGAATACATATTTTCTAACGATAGTATATTTTTATGTTAAGATAGACAAACTATTAATGCAGTATGGTGTAGAATGCTTATGTTGTATGAAATATTTTAATAAAAACAGATAAATTTTGTTTTAAAGAGCGATAGAGCATTTTCAAAATTATAACATGTGATATCATATGAAGAATTTTTTTGCTATTTATGGAAAGCTAATCAGTTCTATGTTCAAGCTCTTTACATAATAACATGAAATCAAATTACTGAACTTTTCCATACATAAGAAATTTATCTAAAAACATTTTTATTCATACTAAATTTTACTACCAGGAATACATATTTTCTAACGATAGTATATTTTTATGTTAAGATAGACAAACTATTAATGCAGTATGGTGTAGAATGCTTATGTTGTATGAAATATTTTAATAAAAACAGATAAATTTTGTTTTAAAGAGCGATAGAGCATTTTCAAAATTATAACATGTGATATCATATGAAGAATTTTTTTGCTATTTATGGAAAGCTAATCAGTTCTATGTTCAAGCTCTTTACATAATAACATGAAATCAAATTACTGAACTTTTCCATACATAAGAAATTTATATATTTATATACATTTTTTCATTCTAAATTTTACTACCAGGATTTCTTTCTAACGATTTATTTTCTAACGATAGTATATTTTTATATTAAGATAGACAAATTTTTATATTAAGATAGCCCCATAAGCAGAATCGGTGGTGTTGTTTACAATATCAGATGTTGTCTTCTATGAGGTTTTTCTTTGTGGTCATGGTAACATTTCATAACTGAAAAAAAAGGAAAAATAATAGTAACATCAAAATAATAATAGGCTAATTTAATAGGATTTTTCATAACAGTCATTGTATTAAATAATAGTAGAAAACCAAAACATATTTCATATTAGTATGAATGATGATACTAGCACATCATGAATTATACCAAAGAAGTTAATTATAATGACATCTATGGATTTAAATTGTACCGACATATTCTATCTACAGTTTTGGCTTTACTGATGTATGATAATATAAAAAAGTATTTTAACCAATCTTGTCAAAATCAATTTAAAGTATATATAGGACTCGCCAAGCGAATGTATATGGGTGATATCACCTGTGTATAAACCAATTTTAACAATTTAAATTGTATCAACCAATAAAATCAGTTGATGTTCGACGTTATACAGCGTATTGAGGCACATTTCCCCTGACCTTTGCAAAAATGATTTATAAAACTGTCACCTACATCCTCTTATATGGCGAGCACTAATAACATTGTAATTGTTTCTATAGACACTCAAAAGATTCTTTTTAAGTAAACCATGTACGCTCAAAATTTTCTTATACTAGTCGTTAACGCCTTTATAAAGCATACTTTATGTACTCAAGATTTTTATGAATAATTTTAAAATCCAATACCTACCGTCGACTGTCGCCATAAGTCTTCTTCTTCTTTTTCGATCTGTTAGCCTGTTAAAGTCCTGTGTCAGTTTCCTTCCTGTGACGTCGAATGCCAGCTATCCTTCTATCTTTTGGGAGGACGTCCTGAAGGTCTGCTTTCATGGCGAACATTATCCCTGGCTTTTGTTTGTTCGTGTTCATTCCATAACCTATGTTTCATTGTTCCAAGTTTTCTAGAGCAGAATGACAGTTCTCTGAAAACATCATTTTTGTTGGTTAAAATGTCCTTATTTGCGTACAGTAAAATATAAATTGTGAAAAGTGCAAAGATATTATAGTAAGACTTTATTTTATGTATGGAAGTTTATCTAGTTTACGGTTATGATAAGTAATTTCATATAATTCTTGTTTTTTTATAACTCTTGTTCATTGTTGTTTTTTTTTCAGAATTGTCAAATTCAACATCTTATAAAAGCAATAATGAACAAAATTAATAATCTTTTTTAGTAGATATAGCAAGAATACAGATTCCCACTGTAATATAAATGCTTTTATAAGGTACGTTGTACATTATAAATCAATGTTTATAACTCATATGAAAATACTGTAAATACGTAATAAAATAACAAAAGTATTTAATTAACTTACCAGATTCCAAATAATTGTGCCCAGCCGGCAACGTTTATTTTGTTTTATGTGTATATTTACCTAAATACGAAAATAAACGAAGAAATTGTAATATAACCTCGCGAACTTTTATGACCAAACAACAAAATGTCAAAATCGTACGGCATGGATTCACACGAACCATAGAAAATAGAGTTGCCATTAATTAAAAGTAGTGGCGCTCGCAGACGATGGCCAAAAAGATACACTCAAAGTAAGGTAAGATTAATCTTAACTTACTGTACATTATAGGTTGTCCAAAATACCGTTGCCAAGGAAAGATAGATCTTTCCTTAAAACAATCTTACAGTGAGGTACCTCAACTTTTTCTTATTTTTTTCTCAAGATAACTAACGAAATACCAGCCTGAGGGTCGTATTACGCATGTTATATGAGAAAACGGTGAGATAATCTTTCCCTCTCCAAATTCTCAAGTCGTATTACAGATGTTATTTGGTATTACACAAGTTATCTTACCCTATCTGCATCTCACGCGACTGTCATTATCTGTCAAATTACGATATTTGTGAGATTTCGGTGAGGTAATGGTGAGGTACCAATTTAGCTACCTTATCCATACAAATGTGAAAAAAATAGTCAACAACATATTTTTTGGAGACTTCTGTAATTTAAATAATTATATTTAAATACTAACTTACACGAATACGCGAACCTCAAGGCTATATTCGATAAAAAAGCAGTTATATTTTAACAAACGCACTGTTGAATTTGTTAAAAAAAATCTCATTATAAAATATTGATTTGAATTTTATGACCTAAACAATGTCAGGTATCATAAAATTAACTCGATGCTTATGTGAAGAAAGTATTTAAAATCCATAACTTCAAAGTTTTACATGTATGCTTATGAAAAAAAATCATAATAATTCCAATACAAGAGGAAGTAAAATGTACAATTTTAGGAGTGTTCCATTACTAGAAATATGTGTATGCTTAGGTTAGGTTTGGATATGGGTACTTTCATTGTACATATTTAACTTAATGAACTCTTGTTTTGACTACACTGGTTGAAGCGTCCAGCGCGAGTTGACTACATCATTTGTTTGACAGTGTTTAATGCTTTGAATAACCTGGCACCACAGTACATTCAAGAGTTATGTCAGAGAAAAGAGCTAACTGGGAAGCATCTCACACTCAGGTCTTCTGGATCACAGAGTAACAACTCCCTAAAGAAGTTAGACAGAGACAACTAAGCGGCTTACAATGATCGATACTTAAGCGTGAGTGGTCCTATAAAGTGGAATAGATTGCCTCCAGATATCCGTAGTGCACAAAGCAAGAGCACATTCTCTAAAGGACTGAAAACAGCTTTGTTTCATAGAGCAACATTAGACAGAATATAAGCGCCCTTTGAATGATCCTGAATCATTAAACGGCGCTATATAAATTATTTATTATTATTTGATTCTAATAAAAATAAAATTTGGCATTTTCTTAGCAAATCCAAATTTTAATTTGATTATACCAATGAAATAAGTTTTGCATCAAAATTTCCTGACTACATACAATGAAATACTACAAGACGCTACATAATATTATATGAATTAAATTCTTTTCCTGATTTTAAAGTGTGCACTTTATATATTATAATCTAATATAGTGGACCAAGGTTTTAATTTTATCAGTTACCAATTTCATTCTTCTATAACACAAAAATTTACTCAAAGAATAATAAATCCATTTTTTACCCTTAAAACCTGATGCCATACGCCTCTAATCTTGTAAACATTCATGCATCGTGTCATAAATGCTCGTCAATTGTTAAAGTTTCTTACGTTTCACATGGTCATACTACACTTTTCTAAAATGACCCATACTATTCACTCCCGTCTCGTACACCCTTGTATATTCTTTTAATATGGCCAAACTACCTCAGGGCATTCACTCTCATTTTGCTAATACTTACTTACTTAACGAGTCCGGAATTCAGATTTTGCCACTCCAATGTGTGGCGGCGGCAATCGCCCTGTCGGTTAATCTTATCAGGTCGTTCATGTGACAGCCTTCGTCCAGTTTTGCTATAATATTCTTCTTTATGTATCACAGATTATACTTTTAGTTTTTTCGAATACCAGTATCTTAGATTTACTAACATAAGGTAATACTCAATTCGTTCTGCAGGCATCCTTCATACACTTTATTCACTAAATATTGCAATCACACGTTCTGCAATCAAAACTGTTTCATCTGCATAATAAATAATAAAACTGTTTAATACAAATAAATATATAAGGTACATATTTATTACAAAACACATGAAATGTGGACTTATACTATATACTTACATGCCATCACGCCATGTTCCTCACAGGGTAGGCAGAGAGAATGGAACGCCCCATTTTTTCATCTTGACACACATTCATCACCTTGTCAACATTCATGCATCGTCTGTTGTTTATGCTTATTACATTTCTGTTTATCAAAATATCGTTCACACGGTCATGTCATCTTTTTCTTGCAGGCATCCTTCATACACTTTATTTACTAAATACTGCAATCACACGTAATGCAATCAAAACTGTTTCATCTGCATACATCAAATCATGTACGATTGATTTGTATCAAACCAACATTTACATACTTTAATGTTAAAGCAGTGCAACATTAACAGCGTGCAATTAAAAGACATTATATTAAAGTATATTTGTTTATTTAACATCAATAAAAAACGAGTGGGTTGTGGCCAACACTAAACTCTCCACACCATAGTAAGCGTTCATTTTTTCTTCTTGAAATGTTGACAATTTCAATATGGTAAAGAATGCTTATGTTGTATGAAATATTTTAATAAAAACAGATAAATTTTGTTTTAAAGAGCGATAGAGCATTTTCAAAATTATAACATGTGATATCATATGAAGAATTTTTTTGCTATTTATGGAAAGCTAATCAGTTCTATGTTCAAGCTCTTTACCTTATAACATGAAATCAAATTACTGAACTTTTCCATACATAAGAAATTTATCTAAAAACATTTTTATTCATACTAAATTTTACTACCAGGAATACATATTTTCTAACGATAGTATATTTTTATGTTAAGATAGACAAACTATTAATGCAGTATGGTGTAGAATGCTTATGTTGTATGAAATATTTTAATAAAAACAGATAAATTTTGTTTTAAAGAGCGATAGAGCATTTTCAAAATTATAACATGTGATATCATATGAAGAATTTTTTTGCTATTTATGGAAAGCTAATCAGTTCTATGTTCAAGCTCTTTACCTTATAACATGAAATCAAATTACTGAACTTTTCCATACATAAGAAATTTATCTAAAAACATTTTTATTCATACTAAATTTTACTACCAGGAATACATATTTTCTAACGATAGTATATTTTTATGTTAAGATAGACAAACTATTAATGCAGTATGGTGTAGAATGCTTATGTTGTATGAAATATTTTAATAAAAACAGATAAATTTTGTTTTAAAGAGCGATAGAGCATTTTCAAAATTATAACATGTGATATCATATGAAGAATTTTTTTGCTATTTATGGAAAGCTAATCAGTTCTATGTTCAAGCTCTTTACCTTATAACATGAAATCAAATTACTGAACTTTTCCATACATAAGAAATTTATCTAAAAACATTTTTATTCATACTAAATTTTACTACCAGGAATACATATTTTCTAACGATAGTATATTTTTATGTTAAGATAGACAAACTATTAATGCAGTATGGTGTAGAATGCTTATGTTGTATGAAATATTTTAATAAAAACAGATAAATTTTGTTTTAAAGAGCGATAGAGCATTTTCAAAATTATAACATGTGATATCATATGAAGAATTTTTTTGCTATTTATGGAAAGCTAATCAGTTCTATGTTCAAGCTCTTTACCTTATAACATGAAATCAAATTACTGAACTTTTCCATACATAAGAAATTTATCTAAAAACATTTTTATTCATACTAAATTTTACTACCAGGAATACATATTTTCTAACGATAGTATATTTTTATGTTAAGATAGACAAACTATTAATGCAGTATGGTGTAGAATGCTTATGTTGTATGAAATATTTTAATAAAAACAGATAAATTTTGTTTTAAAGAGCGATAGAGCATTTTCAAAATTATAACATGTGATATCATATGAAGAATTTTTTTGCTATTTATGGAAAGCTAATCAGTTCTATGTTCAAGCTCTTTACATAATAACATGAAATCAAATTACTGAACTTTTCCATACATAAGAAATTTATATATTTATATACATTTTTTCATTCTAAATTTTACTACCAGGATTTCTTTCTAACGATTTATTTTCTAACGATAGTATATTTTTATATTAAGATAGACAAATTTTTATATTAAGATAGCCCCATAAGCAGAATCGGTGGTGTTGTTTACAATATCAGATGTTGTCTTCTATGAGGTTTTTCTTTGTGGTCATGGTAACATTTCATAACTGAAAAAAAAGGAAAAATAATAGTAACATCAAAATAATAATAGGCTAATTTAATAGGATTTTTCATAACAGTCATTGTATTAAATAATAGTAGAAAACCAAAACATATTTCATATTAGTATGAATGATGATACTAGCACATCATGAATTATACCAAAGAAGTTAATTATAATGACATCTATGGATTTAAATTGTACCGACATATTCTATCTACAGTTTTGGCTTTACTGATGTATGATAATATAAAAAAGTATTTTAACCAATCTTGTCAAAATCAATTTAAAGTATATATAGGACTCGCCAAGCGAATGTATATGGGTGATATCACCTGTGTATAAACCAATTTTAACAATTTAAATTGTATCAACCAATAAAATCAGTTGATGTTCGACGTTATACAGCGTATTGAGGCACATTTCCCCTGACCTTTGCAAAAATGATTTATAAAACTGTCACCTACATCCTCTTATATGGCGAGCACTAATAACATTGTAATTGTTTCTATAGACACTCAAAAGATTCTTTTTAAGTAAACCATGTACGCTCAAAATTTTCTTATACTAGTCGTTAACGCCTTTATAAAGCATACTTTATGTACTCAAGATTTTTATGAATAATTTTAAAATCCAATACCTACCGTCGACTGTCGCCATAAGTCTTCTTCTTCTTTTTCGATCTGTTAGCCTGTTAAAGTCCTGTGTCAGTTTCCTTCCTGTGACGTCGAATGCCAGCTATCCTTCTATCTTTTGGGAGGACGTCCTGAAGGTCTGCTTTCATGGCGAACATTATCCCTGGCTTTTGTTTGTTCGTGTTCATTCCATAACCTATGTTTCATTGTTCCAAGTTTTCTAGAGCAGAATGACAGTTCTCTGAAAACATCATTTTTGTTGGTTAAAATGTCCTTATTTGCGTACAGTAAAATATAAATTGTGAAAAGTGCAAAGATATTATAGTAAGACTTTATTTTATGTATGGAAGTTTATCTAGTTTACGGTTATGATAAGTAATTTCATATAATTCTTGTTTTTTTATAACTCTTGTTCATTGTTGTTTTTTTTTCAGAATTGTCAAATTCAACATCTTATAAAAGCAATAATGAACAAAATTAATAATCTTTTTTAGTAGATATAGCAAGAATACAGATTCCCACTGTAATATAAATGCTTTTATAAGGTACGTTGTACATTATAAATCAATGTTTATAACTCATATGAAAATACTGTAAATACGTAATAAAATAACAAAAGTATTTAATTAACTTACCAGATTCCAAATAATTGTGCCCAGCCGGCAACGTTTATTTTGTTTTATGTGTATATTTATCTAAATACGAAAATAAACGAAGAAATTGTAATATAACCTCGCGAACTTTTATGACCAAACAACAAAATGTCAAAATCGTACGGCATGGATTCACACGAACCATAGAAAATAGAGTTGCCATTAATTAAAAGTAGTGGCGCTCGCAGACGATGGCCAAAAAGATACACTCAAAGTAAGGTAAGATTAATCTTAACTTACTGTACATTATAGGTTGTCCAAAATACCGTTGCCAAGGAAAGATAGATCTTTCCTTAAAACAATCTTACAGTGAGGTACCTCAACTTTTTCTTATTTTTTTCTCAAGATAACTAACGAAATACCAGCCTGAGGGTCGTATTACGCATGTTATATGAGAAAACGGTGAGATAATCTTTCCCTCTCCAAATTCTCAAGTCGTATTACAGATGTTATTTGGTATTACACAAGTTATCTTACCCTATCTGCATCTCACGCGACTGTCATTATCTGTCAAATTACGATATTTGTGAGATTTCGGTGAGGTAATGGTGAGGTACCAATTTAGCTACCTTATCCATACAAATGTGAAAAAAATAGTCAACAACATATTTTTTGGAGACTTCTGTAATTTAAATAATTATATTTAAATACTAACTTACACGAATACGCGAACCTCAAGGCTATATTCGATAAAAAAGCAGTTATATTTTAACAAACGCACTGTTGAATTTGTTAAAAAAAATCTCATTATAAAATATTGATTTGAATTTTATGACCTAAACAATGTCAGGTATCATAAAATTAACTCGATGCTTATGTGAAGAAAGTATTTAAAATCCATAACTTCAAAGTTTTACATGTATGCTTATGAAAAAAAATCATAATAATTCCAATACAAGAGGAAGTAAAATGTACAATTTTAGGAGTGTTCCATTACTAGAAATATGTGTATGCTTAGGTTAGGTTTGGATATGGGTACTTTCATTGTACATATTTAACTTAATGAACTCTTGTTTTGACTACACTGGTTGAAGCGTCCAGCGCGAGTTGACTACATCATTTGTTTGACAGTGTTTAATGCTTTGAATAACCTGGCACCACAGTACATTCAAGAGTTATGTCAGAGAAAAGAGCTAACTGGGAAGCATCTCACACTCAGGTCTTCTGGATCACAGAGTAACAACTCCCTAAAGAAGTTAGACAGAGACAACTAAGCGGCTTACAATGATCGATACTTAAGCGTGAGTGGTCCTATAAAGTAGAATAGATTGCCTCCAGATATCCGTAGTGCACAAAGCAAGAGCACATTCTCTAAAGGACTGAAAACAGCTTTGTTTCATAGAGCAACATTAGACAGAATATAAGCGCCCTTGGAATGATCCTGAATCATTAAACGGCGCTATATAAATTATTTATTATTATTTGATTCTAATAAAAATAAAATTTGGCATTTTCTTAGCAAATCCAAATTTTAATTTGATTATACCAATGAAATAAGTTTTGCATCAAAATTTCCTGACTACATACAATGAAATACTACAAGACGCTACATAATATTATATGAATTAAATTCTTTTCCTGATTTTAAAGTGTGCACTTTATATATTATAATCTAATATAGTGGACCAAGGTTTTAATTTTATCAGTTACCAATTTCATTCTTCTATAACACAAAAATTTACTCAAAGAATAATAAATCCATTTTTTACCCTTAAAACCTGATGCCATACGCCTCTAATCTTGTAAACATTCATGCATCGTGTCATAAATGCTCGTCAATTGTTAAAGTTTCTTACGTTTCACATGGTCATACTACACTTTTCTAAAATGACCCATACTATTCACTCCCGTCTCGTACACCCTTGTATATTCTTTTAATATGGCCAAACTACCTCAGGGCATTCACTCTCATTTTGCTAATACTTACTTACTTAACGAGTCCGGAATTCAGATTTTGCCACTCCAATGTGTGGCGGCGGCAATCGCCCTGTCGGTTAATCTTATCAGGTCGTTCATGTGACAGCCTTCGTCCAGTTTTGCTATAATATTCTTCTTTATGTATCACAGATTATACTTTTAGTTTTTTCGAATACCAGTATCTTAGATTTACTAACATAAGGTAATACTCAATTCGTTCTGCAGGCATCCTTCATACACTTTATTCACTAAATATTGCAATCACACGTTCTGCAATCAAAACTGTTTCATCTGCATAATAAATAATAAAACTGTTTAATACAAATAAATATATAAGGTACATATTTATTACAAAACACATGAAATGTGGACTTATACTATATACTTACATGCCATCACGCCATGTTCCTCACAGGGTAGGCAGAGAGAATGGAACGCCCCATTTTTTCATCTTGACACACATTCATCACCTTGTCAACATTCATGCATCGTCTGTTGTTTATGCTTATTACATTTCTGTTTATCAAAATATCGTTCACACGGTCATGTCATCTTTTTCTTGCAGGCATCCTTCATACACTTTATTTACTAAATACTGCAATCACACGTAATGCAATCAAAACTGTTTCATCTGCATACATCAAATCATGTACGATTGATTTGTATCAAACCAACATTTACATACTTTAATGTTAAAGCAGTGCAACATTAACAGCGTGCAATTAAAAGACATTATATTAAAGTATATTTGTTTATTTAACATCAATAAAAAACGAGTGGGTTGTGGCCAACACTAAACTCTCCACACCATAGTAAGCGTTCATTTTTTCTTCTTGAAATGTTGACAATTTCAATATGGTAAAGAATGCTTATGTTGTATGAAATATTTTAATAAAAACAGATAAATTTTGTTTTAAAGAGCGATAGAGCATTTTCAAAATTATAACATGTGATATCATATGAAGAATTTTTTTGCTATTTATGGAAAGCTAATCAGTTCTATGTTCAAGCTCTTTACCTTATAACATGAAATCAAATTACTGAACTTTTCCATACATAAGAAATTTATCTAAAAACATTTTTATTCATACTAAATTTTACTACCAGGAATACATATTTTCTAACGATAGTATATTTTTATGTTAAGATAGACAAACTATTAATGCAGTATGGTGTAGAATGCTTATGTTGTATGAAATATTTTAATAAAAACAGATAAATTTTGTTTTAAAGAGCGATAGAGCATTTTCAAAATTATAACATGTGATATCATATGAAGAATTTTTTTGCTATTTATGGAAAGCTAATCAGTTCTATGTTCAAGCTCTTTACCTTATAACATGAAATCAAATTACTGAACTTTTCCATACATAAGAAATTTATCTAAAAACATTTTTATTCATACTAAATTTTACTACCAGGAATACATATTTTCTAACGATAGTATATTTTTATGTTAAGATAGACAAACTATTAATGCAGTATGGTGTAGAATGCTTATGTTGTATGAAATATTTTAATAAAAACAGATAAATTTTGTTTTAAAGAGCGATAGAGCATTTTCAAAATTATAACATGTGATATCATATGAAGAATTTGTTTGCTATTTATGGAAAGCTAATCAGTTCTATGTTCAAGCTCTTTACCTTATAACATGAAATCAAATTACTGAACTTTTCCATACATAAGAAATTTATCTAAAAACATTTTTATTCATACTAAATTTTACTACCAGGAATACATATTTTCTAACGATAGTATATTTTTATGTTAAGATAGACAAACTATTAATGCAGTATGGTGTAGAATGCTTATGTTGTATGAAATATTTTAATAAAAACAGATAAATTTTGTTTTAAAGAGCGATAGAGCATTTTCAAAATTATAACATGTGATATCATATGAAGAATTTTTTTGCTATTTATGGAAAGCTAATCAGTTCTATGTTCAAGCTCTTTACCTTATAACATGAAATCAAATTACTGAACTTTTCCATACATAAGAAATTTATCTAAAAACATTTTTATTCATACTAAATTTTACTACCAGGAATACATATTTTCTAACGATAGTATATTTTTATGTTAAGATAGACAAACTATTAATGCAGTATGGTGTAGAATGCTTATGTTGTATGAAATATTTTAATAAAAACAGATAAATTTTGTTTTAAAGAGCGATAGAGCATTTTCAAAATTATAACATGTGATATCATATGAAGAATTTTTTTGCTATTTATGGAAAGCTAATCAGTTCTATGTTCAAGCTCTTTACCTTATAACATGAAATCAAATTACTGAACTTTTCCATACATAAGAAATTTATCTAAAAACATTTTTATTCATACTAAATTTTACTACCAGGAATACATATTTTCTAACGATAGTATATTTTTATGTTAAGATAGACAAACTATTAATGCAGTATGGTGTAGAATGCTTATGTTGTATGAAATATTTTAATAAAAACAGATAAATTTTGTTTTAAAGAGCGATAGAGCATTTTCAAAATTATAACATGTGATATCATATGAAGAATTTTTTTGCTATTTATGGAAAGCTAATCAGTTCTATGTTCAAGCTCTTTACATAATAACATGAAATCAAATTACTGAACTTTTCCATACATAAGAAATTTATATATTTATATACATTTTTTCATTCTAAATTTTACTACCAGGATTTCTTTCTAACGATTTATTTTCTAACGATAGTATATTTTTATATTAAGATAGACAAATTTTTATATTAAGATAGCCCCATAAGCAGAATCGGTGGTGTTGTTTACAATATCAGATGTTGTCTTCTATGAGGTTTTTCTTTGTGGTCATGGTAACATTTCATAACTGAAAAAAAAGGAAAAATAATAGTAACATCAAAATAATAATAGGCTAATTTAATAGGATTTTTCATAACAGTCATTGTATTAAATAATAGTAGAAAACCAAAACATATTTCATATTAGTATGAATGATGATACTAGCACATCATGAATTATACCAAAGAAGTTAATTATAATGACATCTATGGATTTAAATTGTACCGACATATTCTATCTACAGTTTTGGCTTTACTGATGTATGATAATATAAAAAAGTATTTTAACCAATCTTGTCAAAATCAATTTAAAGTATATATAGGACTCGCCAAGCGAATGTATATGGGTGATATCACCTGTGTATAAACCAATTTTAACAATTTAAATTGTATCAACCAATAAAATCAGTTGATGTTCGACGTTATACAGCGTATTGAGGCACATTTCCCCTGACCTTTGCAAAAATGATTTATAAAACTGTCACCTACATCCTCTTATATGGCGAGCACTAATAACATTGTAATTGTTTCTATAGACACTCAAAAGATTCTTTTTAAGTAAACCATGTACGCTCAAAATTTTCTTATACTAGTCGTTAACGCCTTTATAAAGCATACTTTATGTACTCAAGATTTTTATGAATAATTTTAAAATCCAATACCTACCGTCGACTGTCGCCATAAGTCTTCTTCTTCTTTTTCGATCTGTTAGCCTGTTAAAGTCCTGTGTCAGTTTCCTTCCTGTGACGTCGAATGCCAGCTATCCTTCTATCTTTTGGGAGGACGTCCTGAAGGTCTGCTTTCATGGCGAACATTATCCCTGGCTTTTGTTTGTTCGTGTTCATTCCATAACCTATGTTTCATTGTTCCAAGTTTTCTAGAGCAGAATGACAGTTCTCTGAAAACATCATTTTTGTTGGTTAAAATGTCCTTATTTGCGTACAGTAAAATATAAATTGTGAAAAGTGCAAAGATATTATAGTAAGACTTTATTTTATGTATGGAAGTTTATCTAGTTTACGGTTATGATAAGTAATTTCATATAATTCTTGTTTTTTTATAACTCTTGTTCATTGTTGTTTTTTTTTCAGAATTGTCAAATTCAACATCTTATAAAAGCAATAATGAACAAAATTAATAATCTTTTTTAGTAGATATAGCAAGAATACAGATTCCCACTGTAATATAAATGCTTTTATAAGGTACGTTGTACATTATAAATCAATGTTTATAACTCATATGAAAATACTGTAAATACGTAATAAAATAACAAAAGTATTTAATTAACTTACCAGATTCCAAATAATTGTGCCCAGCCGGCAACGTTTATTTTGTTTTATGTGTATATTTATCTAAATACGAAAATAAACGAAGAAATTGTAATATAACCTCGCGAACTTTTATGACCAAACAACAAAATGTCAAAATCGTACGGCATGGATTCACACGAACCATAGAAAATAGAGTTGCCATTAATTAAAAGTAGTGGCGCTCGCAGACGATGGCCAAAAAGATACACTCAAAGTAAGGTAAGATTAATCTTAACTTACTGTACATTATAGGTTGTCCAAAATACCGTTGCCAAGGAAAGATAGATCTTTCCTTAAAACAATCTTACAGTGAGGTACCTCAACTTTTTCTTATTTTTTTCTCAAGATAACTAACGAAATACCAGCCTGAGGGTCGTATTACGCATGTTATATGAGAAAACGGTGAGATAATCTTTCCCTCTCCAAATTCTCAAGTCGTATTACAGATGTTATTTGGTATTACACAAGTTATCTTACCCTATCTGCATCTCACGCGACTGTCATTATCTGTCAAATTACGATATTTGTGAGATTTCGGTGAGGTAATGGTGAGGTACCAATTTAGCTACCTTATCCATACAAATGTGAAAAAAATAGTCAACAACATATTTTTTGGAGACTTCTGTAATTTAAATAATTATATTTAAATACTAACTTACACGAATACGCGAACCTCAAGGCTATATTCGATAAAAAAGCAGTTATATTTTAACAAACGCACTGTTGAATTTGTTAAAAAAAATCTCATTATAAAATATTGATTTGAATTTTATGACCTAAACAATGTCAGGTATCATAAAATTAACTCGATGCTTATGTGAAGAAAGTATTTAAAATCCATAACTTCAAAGTTTTACATGTATGCTTATGAAAAAAAATCATAATAATTCCAATACAAGAGGAAGTAAAATGTACAATTTTAGGAGTGTTCCATTACTAGAAATATGTGTATGCTTAGGTTAGGTTTGGATATGGGTACTTTCATTGTACATATTTAACTTAATGAACTCTTGTTTTGACTACACTGGTTGAAGCGTCCAGCGCGAGTTGACTACATCATTTGTTTGACAGTGTTTAATGCTTTGAATAACCTGGCACCACAGTACATTCAAGAGTTATGTCAGAGAAAAGAGCTAACTGGGAAGCATCTCACACTCAGGTCTTCTGGATCACAGAGTAACAACTCCCTAAAGAAGTTAGACAGAGACAACTAAGCGGCTTACAATGATCGATACTTAAGCGTGAGTGGTCCTATAAAGTGGAATAGATTGCCTCCAGATATCCGTAGTGCACAAAGCAAGAGCACATTCTCTAAAGGACTGAAAACAGCTTTGTTTCATAGAGCAACATTAGACAGAATATAAGCGCCCTTGGAATGATCCTGAATCATTAAACGGCGCTATATAAATTATTTATTATTATTTGATTCTAATAAAAATAAAATTTGGCATTTTCTTAGCAAATCCAAATTTTAATTTGATTATACCAATGAAATAAGTTTTGCATCAAAATTTCCTGACTACATACAATGAAATACTACAAGACGCTACATAATATTATATGAATTAAATTCTTTTCCTGATTTTAAAGTGTGCACTTTATATATTATAATCTAATATAGTGGACCAAGGTTTTAATTTTATCAGTTACCAATTTCATTCTTCTATAACACAAAAATTTACTCAAAGAATAATAAATCCATTTTTTACCCTTAAAACCTGATGCCATACGCCTCTAATCTTGTAAACATTCATGCATCGTGTCATAAATGCTCGTCAATTGTTAAAGTTTCTTACGTTTCACATGGTCATACTACACTTTTCTAAAATGACCCATACTATTCACTCCCGTCTCGTACACCCTTGTATATTCTTTTAATATGGCCAAACTACCTCAGGGCATTCACTCTCATTTTGCTAATACTTACTTACTTAACGAGTCCGGAATTCAGATTTTGCCACTCCAATGTGTGGCGGCGGCAATCGCCCTGTCGGTTAATCTTATCAGGTCGTTCATGTGACAGCCTTCGTCCAGTTTTGCTATAATATTCTTCTTTATGTATCACAGATTATACTTTTAGTTTTTTCGAATACCAGTATCTTAGATTTACTAACATAAGGTAATACTCAATTCGTTCTGCAGGCATCCTTCATACACTTTATTCACTAAATATTGCAATCACACGTTCTGCAATCAAAACTGTTTCATCTGCATAATAAATAATAAAACTGTTTAATACAAATAAATATATAAGGTAGGGGCAAGTAGTGTACCTTCGAACAATATACATTTTTTTGACTTTAAACCTAGATTTCACAGTTTCGGCTTACAGGACGCGTAAAATAACTAATTCATTTTATAAAATAACATTTCTACTTTTAATTAACATTCATAATTTTACTTCATTGCGACTATTTTAAATAAAAAATAGAAAAATGTTAAAACATTCATTTTTGTTCAGAGGTACACTACTGGTGTGTACCTCTGAACAGTACGGTGTGTACCTTCGAACAGTATTAAATAAGAATCGGATCGATTTGAAATGTTGTCATTTGATAGTATTTATGATGAAATCAATTCAGGGAATTAAAAAGACAATGTAAATATCTTAAACTTTATTTAAAATACAAATAGTTTTGCTCAATAATGTTGTGTACGTAGGTACTTATAGAATCTAAAAGGCTTAAATTTTGGTCGATATATAAAAAATTACAGTCTTGCAAAAATATTAATTACTTAAAAATAATACAAGAGTTTTTTAAAAAAAATATTTGAAAAAAGAGAAAAATGATTTTAAGTAATTTATACTTAATTAATTTTTGGCACTTTTGAAAAATCAAGTCAGAATCTACAGTCACTATCACAGATAATATAGAAGTATACTACTTGTCACTATCTTAGTTTGATATTACAAAGCATTTGTGGCAAATAAATAAATCATTGTCTTCTTCATCTAGAATATTTCTTTCATAACATTTAGGAATATAAGTCTTATGAAAATATAAATTACATGTATTACGGTATAAATATCTGGTTTTTACGCATTCTCAGGCTCCACATTTAATGAATGTGATGTCATTCATTATTTTAATCTTCTGCTTTTTTGAAGAAATTTTTTTTTGATTCTAGAATATTATCGAACTTTAATCAGGTAACTAGTGATCGTTTTATTTGTTTTGACGCTTTATCTAATAGAGCATTTTTTCTGCTGTTTCATTTAGTATTCTGAATTTCCATTTTTTCTATTTCTTGGTGAGGCCTTAGGGAATGGACGAATAATTTAAGGATAAAATAATTGAGGGCCTTTACTGGTTGATGGAATTGACAATCCGTTTGTATCATTAGATGGTTGATTTAAAACATTGCTTTGTGACTCATTAGCTTCATGAAAAATGATGTTCTCTTGCAGTACTTGATAATTGTGGTTGGTTATAGATCATATTTTTCTGCAGCTTTTTTGACAGACAACCCTTTTCGACATTCTTCTACAACTCTCTCTAAGAATCTGTCGATGCGGGAGATCTTTTAACACATGATTTGCTTCTTGACACTAAAATATAAAAGATATCAAAATATTTAAATATTGTTTTACTTATAAAAAGTCCTGAGTGTACCTTCGAAAGCTGTTTGAAGGTACACTTATTGATGTGTTCAAAGGTACACATATAGAGATTTATCATTTAAAATTTAGTAAAAAATATTTAGGTTTTGTTATTCAAATTGGTGTTTTCGGTAAAAAGTAGATGATTGTACACATAATAGTGTGAAATAAAACAATAGTTGAAATAATAAGAAAATATAAACAAAAAAAATTATGAAAAATTTTGAAAAAACTTACTTTTAATGATGAAAAACGTTTTTCAATCACAAATCACACTCAGTTGATCCTTGACACTAGAGAACACAGCAGTGTTAGCAGTATGATAAAAACTATTAATTATGAGGATTTTCATGTTATTATTCACAGGGTTTTTTTAGATATAGCAATTGTTCGAAGGTACACCCGTTCATAGGTACACCACTTGCCCCTACATATTTATTACAAAACACATGAAATGTGGACTTATACTATATACTTACATGCCATCACGCCATGTTCCTCACAGGGTAGGCAGAGAGAATGGAACGCCCCATTTTTTCATCTTGACACACATTCATCACCTTGTCAACATTCATGCATCGTCTGTTGTTTATGCTTATTACATTTCTGTTTATCAAAATATCGTTCACACGGTCATGTCATCTTTTTCTTGCAGGCATCCTTCATACACTTTATTTACTAAATACTGCAATCACACGTAATGCAATCAAAACTGTTTCATCTGCATACATCAAATCATGTACGATTGATTTGTATCAAACCAACATTTACATACTTTAATGTTAAAGCAGTGCAACATTAACAGCGTGCAATTAAAAGACATTATATTAAAGTATATTTGTTTATTTAACATCAATAAAAAACGAGTGGGTTGTGGCCAACACTAAACTCTCCACACCATAGTAAGCGTTCATTTTTTCTTCTTGAAATGTTGACAATTTCAATATGGTAAAGAATGCTTATGTTGTATGAAATATTTTAATAAAAACAGATAAATTTTGTTTTAAAGAGCGATAGAGCATTTTCAAAATTATAACATGTGATATCATATGAAGAATTTTTTTGCTATTTATGGAAAGCTAATCAGTTCTATGTTCAAGCTCTTTACCTTATAACATGAAATCAAATTACTGAACTTTTCCATACATAAGAAATTTATCTAAAAACATTTTTATTCATACTAAATTTTACTACCAGGAATACATATTTTCTAACGATAGTATATTTTTATGTTAAGATAGACAAACTATTAATGCAGTATGGTGTAGAATGCTTATGTTGTATGAAATATTTTAATAAAAACAGATAAATTTTGTTTTAAAGAGCGATAGAGCATTTTCAAAATTATAACATGTGATATCATATGAAGAATTTTTTTGCTATTTATGGAAAGCTAATCAGTTCTATGTTCAAGCTCTTTACCTTATAACATGAAATCAAATTACTGAACTTTTCCATACATAAGAAATTTATCTAAAAACATTTTTATTCATACTAAATTTTACTACCAGGAATACATATTTTCTAACGATAGTATATTTTTATGTTAAGATAGACAAACTATTAATGCAGTATGGTGTAGAATGCTTATGTTGTATGAAATATTTTAATAAAAACAGATAAATTTTGTTTTAAAGAGCGATAGAGCATTTTCAAAATTATAACATGTGATATCATATGAAGAATTTTTTTGCTATTTATGGAAAGCTAATCAGTTCTATGTTCAAGCTCTTTACCTTATAACATGAAATCAAATTACTGAACTTTTCCATACATAAGAAATTTATCTAAAAACATTTTTATTCATACTAAATTTTACTACCAGGAATACATATTTTCTAACGATAGTATATTTTTATGTTAAGATAGACAAACTATTAATGCAGTATGGTGTAGAATGCTTATGTTGTATGAAATATTTTAATAAAAACAGATAAATTTTGTTTTAAAGAGCGATAGAGCATTTTCAAAATTATAACATGTGATATCATATGAAGAATTTTTTTGCTATTTATGGAAAGCTAATCAGTTCTATGTTCAAGCTCTTTACATAATAACATGAAATCAAATTACTGAACTTTTCCATACATAAGAAATTTATATATTTATATACATTTTTTCATTCTAAATTTTACTACCAGGATTTCTTTCTAACGATTTATTTTCTAACGATAGTATATTTTTATATTAAGATAGACAAATTTTTATATTAAGATAGCCCCATAAGCAGAATCGGTGGTGTTGTTTACAATATCAGATGTTGTCTTCTATGAGGTTTTTCTTTGTGGTCATGGTAACATTTCATAACTGAAAAAAAAGGAAAAATAATAGTAACATCAAAATAATAATAGGCTAATTTAATAGGATTTTTCATAACAGTCATTGTATTAAATAATAGTAGAAAACCAAAACATATTTCATATTAGTATGAATGATGATACTAGCACATCATGAATTATACCAAAGAAGTTAATTATAATGACATCTATGGATTTAAATTGTACCGACATATTCTATCTACAGTTTTGGCTTTACTGATGTATGATAATATAAAAAAGTATTTTAACCAATCTTGTCAAAATCAATTTAAAGTATATATAGGACTCGCCAAGCGAATGTATATGGGTGATATCACCTGTGTATAAACCAATTTTAACAATTTAAATTGTATCAACCAATAAAATCAGTTGATGTTCGACGTTATACAGCGTATTGAGGCACATTTCCCCTGACCTTTGCAAAAATGATTTATAAAACTGTCACCTACATCCTCTTATATGGCGAGCACTAATAACATTGTAATTGTTTCTATAGACACTCAAAAGATTCTTTTTAAGTAAACCATGTACGCTCAAAATTTTCTTATACTAGTCGTTAACGCCTTTATAAAGCATACTTTATGTACTCAAGATTTTTATGAATAATTTTAAAATCCAATACCTACCGTCGACTGTCGCCATAAGTCTTCTTCTTCTTTTTCGATCTGTTAGCCTGTTAAAGTCCTGTGTCAGTTTCCTTCCTGTGACGTCGAATGCCAGCTATCCTTCTATCTTTTGGGAGGACGTCCTGAAGGTCTGCTTTCATGGCGAACATTATCCCTGGCTTTTGTTTGTTCGTGTTCATTCCATAACCTATGTTTCATTGTTCCAAGTTTTCTAGAGCAGAATGACAGTTCTCTGAAAACATCATTTTTGTTGGTTAAAATGTCCTTATTTGCGTACAGTAAAATATAAATTGTGAAAAGTGCAAAGATATTATAGTAAGACTTTATTTTATGTATGGAAGTTTATCTAGTTTACGGTTATGATAAGTAATTTCATATAATTCTTGTTTTTTTATAACTCTTGTTCATTGTTGTTTTTTTTTCAGAATTGTCAAATTCAACATCTTATAAAAGCAATAATGAACAAAATTAATAATCTTTTTTAGTAGATATAGCAAGAATACAGATTCCCACTGTAATATAAATGCTTTTATAAGGTACGTTGTACATTATAAATCAATGTTTATAACTCATATGAAAATACTGTAAATACGTAATAAAATAACAAAAGTATTTAATTAACTTACCAGATTCCAAATAATTGTGCCCAGCCGGCAACGTTTATTTTGTTTTATGTGTATATTTATCTAAATACGAAAATAAACGAAGAAATTGTAATATAACCTCGCGAACTTTTATGACCAAACAACAAAATGTCAAAATCGTACGGCATGGATTCACACGAACCATAGAAAATAGAGTTGCCATTAATTAAAAGTAGTGGCGCTCGCAGACGATGGCCAAAAAGATACACTCAAAGTAAGGTAAGATTAATCTTAACTTACTGTACATTATAGGTTGTCCAAAATACCGTTGCCAAGGAAAGATAGATCTTTCCTTAAAACAATCTTACAGTGAGGTACCTCAACTTTTTCTTATTTTTTTCTCAAGATAACTAACGAAATACCAGCCTGAGGGTCGTATTACGCATGTTATATGAGAAAACGGTGAGATAATCTTTCCCTCTCCAAATTCTCAAGTCGTATTACAGATGTTATTTGGTATTACACAAGTTATCTTACCCTATCTGCATCTCACGCGACTGTCATTATCTGTCAAATTACGATATTTGTGAGATTTCGGTGAGGTAATGGTGAGGTACCAATTTAGCTACCTTATCCATACAAATGTGAAAAAAATAGTCAACAACATATTTTTTGGAGACTTCTGTAATTTAAATAATTATATTTAAATACTAACTTACACGAATACGCGAACCTCAAGGCTATATTCGATAAAAAAGCAGTTATATTTTAACAAACGCACTGTTGAATTTGTTAAAAAAAATCTCATTATAAAATATTGATTTGAATTTTATGACCTAAACAATGTCAGGTATCATAAAATTAACTCGATGCTTATGTGAAGAAAGTATTTAAAATCCATAACTTCAAAGTTTTACATGTATGCTTATGAAAAAAAATCATAATAATTCCAATACAAGAGGAAGTAAAATGTACAATTTTAGGAGTGTTCCATTACTAGAAATATGTGTATGCTTAGGTTAGGTTTGGATATGGGTACTTTCATTGTACATATTTAACTTAATGAACTCTTGTTTTGACTACACTGGTTGAAGCGTCCAGCGCGAGTTGACTACATCATTTGTTTGACAGTGTTTAATGCTTTGAATAACCTGGCACCACAGTACATTCAAGAGTTATGTCAGAGAAAAGAGCTAACTGGGAAGCATCTCACACTCAGGTCTTCTGGATCACAGAGTAACAACTCCCTAAAGAAGTTAGACAGAGACAACTAAGCGGCTTACAATGATCGATACTTAAGCGTGAGTGGTCCTATAAAGTGGAATAGATTGCCTCCAGATATCCGTAGTGCACAAAGCAAGAGCACATTCTCTAAAGGACTGAAAACAGCTTTGTTTCATAGAGCAACATTAGACAGAATATAAGCGCCCTTGGAATGATCCTGAATCATTAAACGGCGCTATATAAATTATTTATTATTATTTGATTCTAATAAAAATAAAATTTGGCATTTTCTTAGCAAATCCAAATTTTAATTTGATTATACCAATGAAATAAGTTTTGCATCAAAATTTCCTGACTACATACAATGAAATACTACAAGACGCTACATAATATTATATGAATTAAATTCTTTTCCTGATTTTAAAGTGTGCACTTTATATATTATAATCTAATATAGTGGACCAAGGTTTTAATTTTATCAGTTACCAATTTCATTCTTCTATAACACAAAAATTTACTCAAAGAATAATAAATCCATTTTTTACCCTTAAAACCTGATGCCATACGCCTCTAATCTTGTAAACATTCATGCATCGTGTCATAAATGCTCGTCAATTGTTAAAGTTTCTTACGTTTCACATGGTCATACTACACTTTTCTAAAATGACCCATACTATTCACTCCCGTCTCGTACACCCTTGTATATTCTTTTAATATGGCCAAACTACCTCAGGGCATTCACTCTCATTTTGCTAATACTTACTTACTTAACGAGTCCGGAATTCAGATTTTGCCACTCCAATGTGTGGCGGCGGCAATCGCCCTGTCGGTTAATCTTATCAGGTCGTTCATGTGACAGCCTTCGTCCAGTTTTGCTATAATATTCTTCTTTATGTATCACAGATTATACTTTTAGTTTTTTCGAATACCAGTATCTTAGATTTACTAACATAAGGTAATACTCAATTCGTTCTGCAGGCATCCTTCATACACTTTATTCACTAAATATTGCAATCACACGTTCTGCAATCAAAACTGTTTCATCTGCATAATAAATAATAAAACTGTTTAATACAAATAAATATATAAGGTACATATTTATTACAAAACACATGAAATGTGGACTTATACTATATACTTACATGCCATCACGCCATGTTCCTCACAGGGTAGGCAGAGAGAATGGAACGCCCCATTTTTTCATCTTGACACACATTCATCACCTTGTCAACATTCATGCATCGTCTGTTGTTTATGCTTATTACATTTCTGTTTATCAAAATATCGTTCACACGGTCATGTCATCTTTTTCTTGCAGGCATCCTTCATACACTTTATTTACTAAATACTGCAATCACACGTAATGCAATCAAAACTGTTTCATCTGCATACATCAAATCATGTACGATTGATTTGTATCAAACCAACATTTACATACTTTAATGTTAAAGCAGTGCAACATTAACAGCGTGCAATTAAAAGACATTATATTAAAGTATATTTGTTTATTTAACATCAATAAAAAACGAGTGGGTTGTGGCCAACACTAAACTCTCCACACCATAGTAAGCGTTCATTTTTTCTTCTTGAAATGTTGACAATTTCAATATGGTAAAGAATGCTTATGTTGTATGAAATATTTTAATAAAAACAGATAAATTTTGTTTTAAAGAGCGATAGAGCATTTTCAAAATTATAACATGTGATATCATATGAAGAATTTTTTTGCTATTTATGGAAAGCTAATCAGTTCTATGTTCAAGCTCTTTACCTTATAACATGAAATCAAATTACTGAACTTTTCCATACATAAGAAATTTATCTAAAAACATTTTTATTCATACTAAATTTTACTACCAGGAATACATATTTTCTAACGATAGTATATTTTTATGTTAAGATAGACAAACTATTAATGCAGTATGGTGTAGAATGCTTATGTTGTATGAAATATTTTAATAAAAACAGATAAATTTTGTTTTAAAGAGCGATAGAGCATTTTCAAAATTATAACATGTGATATCATATGAAGAATTTTTTTGCTATTTATGGAAAGCTAATCAGTTCTATGTTCAAGCTCTTTACCTTATAACATGAAATCAAATTACTGAACTTTTCCATACATAAGAAATTTATCTAAAAACATTTTTATTCATACTAAATTTTACTACCAGGAATACATATTTTCTAACGATAGTATATTTTTATGTTAAGATAGACAAACTATTAATGCAGTATGGTGTAGAATGCTTATGTTGTATGAAATATTTTAATAAAAACAGATAAATTTTGTTTTAAAGAGCGATAGAGCATTTTCAAAATTATAACATGTGATATCATATGAAGAATTTTTTTGCTATTTATGGAAAGCTAATCAGTTCTATGTTCAAGCTCTTTACCTTATAACATGAAATCAAATTACTGAACTTTTCCATACATAAGAAATTTATCTAAAAACATTTTTATTCATACTAAATTTTACTACCAGGAATACATATTTTCTAACGATAGTATATTTTTATGTTAAGATAGACAAACTATTAATGCAGTATGGTGTAGAATGCTTATGTTGTATGAAATATTTTAATAAAAACAGATAAATTTTGTTTTAAAGAGCGATAGAGCATTTTCAAAATTATAACATGTGATATCATATGAAGAATTTTTTTGCTATTTATGGAAAGCTAATCAGTTCTATGTTCAAGCTCTTTACCTTATAACATGAAATCAAATTACTGAACTTTTCCATACATAAGAAATTTATCTAAAAACATTTTTATTCATACTAAATTTTACTACCAGGAATACATATTTTCTAACGATAGTATATTTTTATGTTAAGATAGACAAACTATTAATGCAGTATGGTGTAGAATGCTTATGTTGTATGAAATATTTTAATAAAAACAGATAAATTTTGTTTTAAAGAGCGATAGAGCATTTTCAAAATTATAACATGTGATATCATATGAAGAATTTTTTTGCTATTTATGGAAAGCTAATCAGTTCTATGTTCAAGCTCTTTACATAATAACATGAAATCAAATTACTGAACTTTTCCATACATAAGAAATTTATATATTTATATACATTTTTTCATTCTAAATTTTACTACCAGGATTTCTTTCTAACGATTTATTTTCTAACGATAGTATATTTTTATATTAAGATAGACAAATTTTTATATTAAGATAGCCCCATAAGCAGAATCGGTGGTGTTGTTTACAATATCAGATGTTGTCTTCTATGAGGTTTTTCTTTGTGGTCATGGTAACATTTCATAACTGAAAAAAAAGGAAAAATAATAGTAACATCAAAATAATAATAGGCTAATTTAATAGGATTTTTCATAACAGTCATTGTATTAAATAATAGTAGAAAACCAAAACATATTTCATATTAGTATGAATGATGATACTAGCACATCATGAATTATACCAAAGAAGTTAATTATAATGACATCTATGGATTTAAATTGTACCGACATATTCTATCTACAGTTTTGGCTTTACTGATGTATGATAATATAAAAAAGTATTTTAACCAATCTTGTCAAAATCAATTTAAAGTATATATAGGACTCGCCAAGCGAATGTATATGGGTGATATCACCTGTGTATAAACCAATTTTAACAATTTAAATTGTATCAACCAATAAAATCAGTTGATGTTCGACGTTATACAGCGTATTGAGGCACATTTCCCCTGACCTTTGCAAAAATGATTTATAAAACTGTCACCTACATCCTCTTATATGGCGAGCACTAATAACATTGTAATTGTTTCTATAGACACTCAAAAGATTCTTTTTAAGTAAACCATGTACGCTCAAAATTTTCTTATACTAGTCGTTAACGCCTTTATAAAGCATACTTTATGTACTCAAGATTTTTATGAATAATTTTAAAATCCAATACCTACCGTCGACTGTCGCCATAAGTCTTCTTCTTCTTTTTCGATCTGTTAGCCTGTTAAAGTCCTGTGTCAGTTTCCTTCCTGTGACGTCGAATGCCAGCTATCCTTCTATCTTTTGGGAGGACGTCCTGAAGGTCTGCTTTCATGGCGAACATTATCCCTGGCTTTTGTTTGTTCGTGTTCATTCCATAACCTATGTTTCATTGTTCCAAGTTTTCTAGAGCAGAATGACAGTTCTCTGAAAACATCATTTTTGTTGGTTAAAATGTCCTTATTTGCGTACAGTAAAATATAAATTGTGAAAAGTGCAAAGATATTATAGTAAGACTTTATTTTATGTATGGAAGTTTATCTAGTTTACGGTTATGATAAGTAATTTCATATAATTCTTGTTTTTTTATAACTCTTGTTCATTGTTGTTTTTTTTTCAGAATTGTCAAATTCAACATCTTATAAAAGCAATAATGAACAAAATTAATAATCTTTTTTAGTAGATATAGCAAGAATACAGATTCCCACTGTAATATAAATGCTTTTATAAGGTACGTTGTACATTATAAATCAATGTTTATAACTCATATGAAAATACTGTAAATACGTAATAAAATAACAAAAGTATTTAATTAACTTACCAGATTCCAAATAATTGTGCCCAGCCGGCAACGTTTATTTTGTTTTATGTGTATATTTATCTAAATACGAAAATAAACGAAGAAATTGTAATATAACCTCGCGAACTTTTATGACCAAACAACAAAATGTCAAAATCGTACGGCATGGATTCACACGAACCATAGAAAATAGAGTTGCCATTAATTAAAAGTAGTGGCGCTCGCAGACGATGGCCAAAAAGATACACTCAAAGTAAGGTAAGATTAATCTTAACTTACTGTACATTATAGGTTGTCCAAAATACCGTTGCCAAGGAAAGATAGATCTTTCCTTAAAACAATCTTACAGTGAGGTACCTCAACTTTTTCTTATTTTTTTCTCAAGATAACTAACGAAATACCAGCCTGAGGGTCGTATTACGCATGTTATATGAGAAAACGGTGAGATAATCTTTCCCTCTCCAAATTCTCAAGTCGTATTACAGATGTTATTTGGTATTACACAAGTTATCTTACCCTATCTGCATCTCACGCGACTGTCATTATCTGTCAAATTACGATATTTGTGAGATTTCGGTGAGGTAATGGTGAGGTACCAATTTAGCTACCTTATCCATACAAATGTGAAAAAAATAGTCAACAACATATTTTTTGGAGACTTCTGTAATTTAAATAATTATATTTAAATACTAACTTACACGAATACGCGAACCTCAAGGCTATATTCGATAAAAAAGCAGTTATATTTTAACAAACGCACTGTTGAATTTGTTAAAAAAAATCTCATTATAAAATATTGATTTGAATTTTATGACCTAAACAATGTCAGGTATCATAAAATTAACTCGATGCTTATGTGAAGAAAGTATTTAAAATCCATAACTTCAAAGTTTTACATGTATGCTTATGAAAAAAAATCATAATAATTCCAATACAAGAGGAAGTAAAATGTACAATTTTAGGAGTGTTCCATTACTAGAAATATGTGTATGCTTAGGTTAGGTTTGGATATGGGTACTTTCATTGTACATATTTAACTTAATGAACTCTTGTTTTGACTACACTGGTTGAAGCGTCCAGCGCGAGTTGACTACATCATTTGTTTGACAGTGTTTAATGCTTTGAATAACCTGGCACCACAGTACATTCAAGAGTTATGTCAGAGAAAAGAGCTAACTGGGAAGCATCTCACACTCAGGTCTTCTGGATCACAGAGTAACAACTCCCTAAAGAAGTTAGACAGAGACAACTAAGCGGCTTACAATGATCGATACTTAAGCGTGAGTGGTCCTATAAAGTGGAATAGATTGCCTCCAGATATCCGTAGTGCACAAAGCAAGAGCACATTCTCTAAAGGACTGAAAACAGCTTTGTTTCATAGAGCAACATTAGACAGAATATAAGCGCCCTTGGAATGATCCTGAATCATTAAACGGCGCTATATAAATTATTTATTATTATTTGATTCTAATAAAAATAAAATTTGGCATTTTCTTAGCAAATCCAAATTTTAATTTGATTATACCAATGAAATAAGTTTTGCATCAAAATTTCCTGACTACATACAATGAAATACTACAAGACGCTACATAATATTATATGAATTAAATTCTTTTCCTGATTTTAAAGTGTGCACTTTATATATTATAATCTAATATAGTGGACCAAGGTTTTAATTTTATCAGTTACCAATTTCATTCTTCTATAACACAAAAATTTACTCAAAGAATAATAAATCCATTTTTTACCCTTAAAACCTGATGCCATACGCCTCTAATCTTGTAAACATTCATGCATCGTGTCATAAATGCTCGTCAATTGTTAAAGTTTCTTACGTTTCACATGGTCATACTACACTTTTCTAAAATGACCCATACTATTCACTCCCGTCTCGTACACCCTTGTATATTCTTTTAATATGGCCAAACTACCTCAGGGCATTCACTCTCATTTTGCTAATACTTACTTACTTAACGAGTCCGGAATTCAGATTTTGCCACTCCAATGTGTGGCGGCGGCAATCGCCCTGTCGGTTAATCTTATCAGGTCGTTCATGTGACAGCCTTCGTCCAGTTTTGCTATAATATTCTTCTTTATGTATCACAGATTATACTTTTAGTTTTTTCGAATACCAGTATCTTAGATTTACTAACATAAGGTAATACTCAATTCGTTCTGCAGGCATCCTTCATACACTTTATTCACTAAATATTGCAATCACACGTTCTGCAATCAAAACTGTTTCATCTGCATAATAAATAATAAAACTGTTTAATACAAATAAATATATAAGGTACATATTTATTACAAAACACATGAAATGTGGACTTATACTATATACTTACATGCCATCACGCCATGTTCCTCACAGGGTAGGCAGAGAGAATGGAACGCCCCATTTTTTCATCTTGACACACATTCATCACCTTGTCAACATTCATGCATCGTCTGTTGTTTATGCTTATTACATTTCTGTTTATCAAAATATCGTTCACACGGTCATGTCATCTTTTTCTTGCAGGCATCCTTCATACACTTTATTTACTAAATACTGCAATCACACGTAATGCAATCAAAACTGTTTCATCTGCATACATCAAATCATGTACGATTGATTTGTATCAAACCAACATTTACATACTTTAATGTTAAAGCAGTGCAACATTAACAGCGTGCAATTAAAAGACATTATATTAAAGTATATTTGTTTATTTAACATCAATAAAAAACGAGTGGGTTGTGGCCAACACTAAACTCTCCACACCATAGTAAGCGTTCATTTTTTCTTCTTGAAATGTTGACAATTTCAATATGGTAAAGAATGCTTATGTTGTATGAAATATTTTAATAAAAACAGATAAATTTTGTTTTAAAGAGCGATAGAGCATTTTCAAAATTATAACATGTGATATCATATGAAGAATTTTTTTGCTATTTATGGAAAGCTAATCAGTTCTATGTTCAAGCTCTTTACCTTATAACATGAAATCAAATTACTGAACTTTTCCATACATAAGAAATTTATCTAAAAACATTTTTATTCATACTAAATTTTACTACCAGGAATACATATTTTCTAACGATAGTATATTTTTATGTTAAGATAGACAAACTATTAATGCAGTATGGTGTAGAATGCTTATGTTGTATGAAATATTTTAATAAAAACAGATAAATTTTGTTTTAAAGAGCGATAGAGCATTTTCAAAATTATAACATGTGATATCATATGAAGAATTTTTTTGCTATTTATGGAAAGCTAATCAGTTCTATGTTCAAGCTCTTTACCTTATAACATGAAATCAAATTACTGAACTTTTCCATACATAAGAAATTTATCTAAAAACATTTTTATTCATACTAAATTTTACTACCAGGAATACATATTTTCTAACGATAGTATATTTTTATGTTAAGATAGACAAACTATTAATGCAGTATGGTGTAGAATGCTTATGTTGTATGAAATATTTTAATAAAAACAGATAAATTTTGTTTTAAAGAGCGATAGAGCATTTTCAAAATTATAACATGTGATATCATATGAAGAATTTTTTTGCTATTTATGGAAAGCTAATCAGTTCTATGTTCAAGCTCTTTACCTTATAACATGAAATCAAATTACTGAACTTTTCCATACATAAGAAATTTATCTAAAAACATTTTTATTCATACTAAATTTTACTACCAGGAATACATATTTTCTAACGATAGTATATTTTTATGTTAAGATAGACAAACTATTAATGCAGTATGGTGTAGAATGCTTATGTTGTATGAAATATTTTAATAAAAACAGATAAATTTTGTTTTAAAGAGCGATAGAGCATTTTCAAAATTATAACATGTGATATCATATGAAGAATTTTTTTGCTATTTATGGAAAGCTAATCAGTTCTATGTTCAAGCTCTTTACCTTATAACATGAAATCAAATTACTGAACTTTTCCATACATAAGAAATTTATCTAAAAACATTTTTATTCATACTAAATTTTACTACCAGGAATACATATTTTCTAACGATAGTATATTTTTATGTTAAGATAGACAAACTATTAATGCAGTATGGTGTAGAATGCTTATGTTGTATGAAATATTTTAATAAAAACAGATAAATTTTGTTTTAAAGAGCGATAGAGCATTTTCAAAATTATAACATGTGATATCATATGAAGAATTTTTTTGCTATTTATGGAAAGCTAATCAGTTCTATGTTCAAGCTCTTTACATAATAACATGAAATCAAATTACTGAACTTTTCCATACATAAGAAATTTATCTAAAAACATTTTTATTCATACTAAATTTTACTACCAGGAATACATATTTTCTAACGATAGTATATTTTTATGTTAAGATAGACAAACTATTAATGCAGTATGGTGTAGAATGCTTATGTTGTATGAAATATTTTAATAAAAACAGATAAATTTTGTTTTAAAGAGCGATAGAGCATTTTCAAAATTATAACATGTGATATCATATGAAGAATTTTTTTGCTATTTATGGAAAGCTAATCAGTTCTATGTTCAAGCTCTTTACATAATAACATGAAATCAAATTACTGAACTTTTCCATACATAAGAAATTTATATATTTATATACATTTTTTCATTCTAAATTTTACTACCAGGATTTCTTTCTAACGATTTATTTTCTAACGATAGTATATTTTTATATTAAGATAGACAAATTTTTATATTAAGATAGCCCCATAAGCAGAATCGGTGGTGTTGTTTACAATATCAGATGTTGTCTTCTATGAGGTTTTTCTTTGTGGTCATGGTAACATTTCATAACTGAAAAAAAAGGAAAAATAATAGTAACATCAAAATAATAATAGGCTAATTTAATAGGATTTTTCATAACAGTCATTGTATTAAATAATAGTAGAAAACCAAAACATATTTCATATTAGTATGAATGATGATACTAGCACATCATGAATTATACCAAAGAAGTTAATTATAATGACATCTATGGATTTAAATTGTACCGACATATTCTATCTACAGTTTTGGCTTTACTGATGTATGATAATATAAAAAAGTATTTTAACCAATCTTGTCAAAATCAATTTAAAGTATATATAGGACTCGCCAAGCGAATGTATATGGGTGATATCACCTGTGTATAAACCAATTTTAACAATTTAAATTGTATCAACCAATAAAATCAGTTGATGTTCGACGTTATACAGCGTATTGAGGCACATTTCCCCTGACCTTTGCAAAAATGATTTATAAAACTGTCACCTACATCCTCTTATATGGCGAGCACTAATAACATTGTAATTGTTTCTATAGACACTCAAAAGATTCTTTTTAAGTAAACCATGTACGCTCAAAATTTTCTTATACTAGTCGTTAACGCCTTTATAAAGCATACTTTATGTACTCAAGATTTTTATGAATAATTTTAAAATCCAATACCTACCGTCGACTGTCGCCATAAGTCTTCTTCTTCTTTTTCGATCTGTTAGCCTGTTAAAGTCCTGTGTCAGTTTCCTTCCTGTGACGTCGAATGCCAGCTATCCTTCTATCTTTTGGGAGGACGTCCTGAAGGTCTGCTTTCATGGCGAACATTATCCCTGGCTTTTGTTTGTTCGTGTTCATTCCATAACCTATGTTTCATTGTTCCAAGTTTTCTAGAGCAGAATGACAGTTCTCTGAAAACATCATTTTTGTTGGTTAAAATGTCCTTATTTGCGTACAGTAAAATATAAATTGTGAAAAGTGCAAAGATATTATAGTAAGACTTTATTTTATGTATGGAAGTTTATCTAGTTTACGGTTATGATAAGTAATTTCATATAATTCTTGTTTTTTTATAACTCTTGTTCATTGTTGTTTTTTTTTCAGAATTGTCAAATTCAACATCTTATAAAAGCAATAATGAACAAAATTAATAATCTTTTTTAGTAGATATAGCAAGAATACAGATTCCCACTGTAATATAAATGCTTTTATAAGGTACGTTGTACATTATAAATCAATGTTTATAACTCATATGAAAATACTGTAAATACGTAATAAAATAACAAAAGTATTTAATTAACTTACCAGATTCCAAATAATTGTGCCCAGCCGGCAACGTTTATTTTGTTTTATGTGTATATTTACCTAAATACGAAAATAAACGAAGAAATTGTAATATAACCTCGCGAACTTTTATGACCAAACAACAAAATGTCAAAATCGTACGGCATGGATTCACACGAACCATAGAAAATAGAGTTGCCATTAATTAAAAGTAGTGGCGCTCGCAGACGATGGCCAAAAAGATACACTCAAAGTAAGGTAAGATTAATCTTAACTTACTGTACATTATAGGTTGTCCAAAATACCGTTGCCAAGGAAAGATAGATCTTTCCTTAAAACAATCTTACAGTGAGGTACCTCAACTTTTTCTTATTTTTTTCTCAAGATAACTAACGAAATACCAGCCTGAGGGTCGTATTACGCATGTTATATGAGAAAACGGTGAGATAATCTTTCCCTCTCCAAATTCTCAAGTCGTATTACAGATGTTATTTGGTATTACACAAGTTATCTTACCCTATCTGCATCTCACGCGACTGTCATTATCTGTCAAATTACGATATTTGTGAGATTTCGGTGAGGTAATGGTGAGGTACCAATTTAGCTACCTTATCCATACAAATGTGAAAAAAATAGTCAACAACATATTTTTTGGAGACTTCTGTAATTTAAATAATTATATTTAAATACTAACTTACACGAATACGCGAACCTCAAGGCTATATTCGATAAAAAAGCAGTTATATTTTAACAAACGCACTGTTGAATTTGTTAAAAAAAATCTCATTATAAAATATTGATTTGAA
The DNA here is from genome assembly GCA_963576475.1 of Molanna angustata. Taxonomy (NCBI): domain Eukaryota; kingdom Metazoa; phylum Arthropoda; class Insecta; order Trichoptera; family Molannidae; genus Molanna; species Molanna angustata. The sequence continues at coordinate 13,005,494 of OY754975.1, forward strand.
TTTTATGACCTAAACAATGTCAGGTATCATAAAATTAACTCGATGCTTATGTGAAGAAAGTATTTAAAATCCATAACTTCAAAGTTTTACATGTATGCTTATGAAAAAAAATCATAATAATTCCAATACAAGAGGAAGTAAAATGTACAATTTTAGGAGTGTTCCATTACTAGAAATATGTGTATGCTTAGGTTAGGTTTGGATATGGGTACTTTCATTGTACATATTTAACTTAATGAACTCTTGTTTTGACTACACTGGTTGAAGCGTCCAGCGCGAGTTGACTACATCATTTGTTTGACAGTGTTTAATGCTTTGAATAACCTGGCACCACAGTACATTCAAGAGTTATGTCAGAGAAAAGAGCTAACTGGGAAGCATCTCACACTCAGGTCTTCTGGATCACAGAGTAACAACTCCCTAAAGAAGTTAGACAGAGACAACTAAGCGGCTTACAATGATCGATACTTAAGCGTGAGTGGTCCTATAAAGTGGAATAGATTGCCTCCAGATATCCGTAGTGCACAAAGCAAGAGCACATTCTCTAAAGGACTGAAAACAGCTTTGTTTCATAGAGCAACATTAGACAGAATATAAGCGCCCTTTGAATGATCCTGAATCATTAAACGGCGCTATATAAATTATTTATTATTATTTGATTCTAATAAAAATAAAATTTGGCATTTTCTTAGCAAATCCAAATTTTAATTTGATTATACCAATGAAATAAGTTTTGCATCAAAATTTCCTGACTACATACAATGAAATACTACAAGACGCTACATAATATTATATGAATTAAATTCTTTTCCTGATTTTAAAGTGTGCACTTTATATATTATAATCTAATATAGTGGACCAAGGTTTTAATTTTATCAGTTACCAATTTCATTCTTCTATAACACAAAAATTTACTCAAAGAATAATAAATCCATTTTTTACCCTTAAAACCTGATGCCATACGCCTCTAATCTTGTAAACATTCATGCATCGTGTCATAAATGCTCGTCAATTGTTAAAGTTTCTTACGTTTCACATGGTCATACTACACTTTTCTAAAATGACCCATACTATTCACTCCCGTCTCGTACACCCTTGTATATTCTTTTAATATGGCCAAACTACCTCAGGGCATTCACTCTCATTTTGCTAATACTTACTTACTTAACGAGTCCGGAATTCAGATTTTGCCACTCCAATGTGTGGCGGCGGCAATCGCCCTGTCGGTTAATCTTATCAGGTCGTTCATGTGACAGCCTTCGTCCAGTTTTGCTATAATATTCTTCTTTATGTATCACAGATTATACTTTTAGTTTTTTCGAATACCAGTATCTTAGATTTACTAACATAAGGTAATACTCAATTCGTTCTGCAGGCATCCTTCATACACTTTATTCACTAAATATTGCAATCACACGTTCTGCAATCAAAACTGTTTCATCTGCATAATAAATAATAAAACTGTTTAATACAAATAAATATATAAGGTACATATTTATTACAAAACACATGAAATGTGGACTTATACTATATACTTACATGCCATCACGCCATGTTCCTCACAGGGTAGGCAGAGAGAATGGAACGCCCCATTTTTTCATCTTGACACACATTCATCACCTTGTCAACATTCATGCATCGTCTGTTGTTTATGCTTATTACATTTCTGTTTATCAAAATATCGTTCACACGGTCATGTCATCTTTTTCTTGCAGGCATCCTTCATACACTTTATTTACTAAATACTGCAATCACACGTAATGCAATCAAAACTGTTTCATCTGCATACATCAAATCATGTACGATTGATTTGTATCAAACCAACATTTACATACTTTAATGTTAAAGCAGTGCAACATTAACAGCGTGCAATTAAAAGACATTATATTAAAGTATATTTGTTTATTTAACATCAATAAAAAACGAGTGGGTTGTGGCCAACACTAAACTCTCCACACCATAGTAAGCGTTCATTTTTTCTTCTTGAAATGTTGACAATTTCAATATGGTAAAGAATGCTTATGTTGTATGAAATATTTTAATAAAAACAGATAAATTTTGTTTTAAAGAGCGATAGAGCATTTTCAAAATTATAACATGTGATATCATATGAAGAATTTTTTTGCTATTTATGGAAAGCTAATCAGTTCTATGTTCAAGCTCTTTACCTTATAACATGAAATCAAATTACTGAACTTTTCCATACATAAGAAATTTATCTAAAAACATTTTTATTCATACTAAATTTTACTACCAGGAATACATATTTTCTAACGATAGTATATTTTTATGTTAAGATAGACAAACTATTAATGCAGTATGGTGTAGAATGCTTATGTTGTATGAAATATTTTAATAAAAACAGATAAATTTTGTTTTAAAGAGCGATAGAGCATTTTCAAAATTATAACATGTGATATCATATGAAGAATTTTTTTGCTATTTATGGAAAGCTAATCAGTTCTATGTTCAAGCTCTTTACCTTATAACATGAAATCAAATTACTGAACTTTTCCATACATAAGAAATTTATCTAAAAACATTTTTATTCATACTAAATTTTACTACCAGGAATACATATTTTCTAACGATAGTATATTTTTATGTTAAGATAGACAAACTATTAATGCAGTATGGTGTAGAATGCTTATGTTGTATGAAATATTTTAATAAAAACAGATAAATTTTGTTTTAAAGAGCGATAGAGCATTTTCAAAATTATAACATGTGATATCATATGAAGAATTTTTTTGCTATTTATGGAAAGCTAATCAGTTCTATGTTCAAGCTCTTTACCTTATAACATGAAATCAAATTACTGAACTTTTCCATACATAAGAAATTTATCTAAAAACATTTTTATTCATACTAAATTTTACTACCAGGAATACATATTTTCTAACGATAGTATATTTTTATGTTAAGATAGACAAACTATTAATGCAGTATGGTGTAGAATGCTTATGTTGTATGAAATATTTTAATAAAAACAGATAAATTTTGTTTTAAAGAGCGATAGAGCATTTTCAAAATTATAACATGTGATATCATATGAAGAATTTTTTTGCTATTTATGGAAAGCTAATCAGTTCTATGTTCAAGCTCTTTACCTTATAACATGAAATCAAATTACTGAACTTTTCCATACATAAGAAATTTATCTAAAAACATTTTTATTCATACTAAATTTTACTACCAGGAATACATATTTTCTAACGATAGTATATTTTTATGTTAAGATAGACAAACTATTAATGCAGTATGGTGTAGAATGCTTATGTTGTATGAAATATTTTAATAAAAACAGATAAATTTTGTTTTAAAGAGCGATAGAGCATTTTCAAAATTATAACATGTGATATCATATGAAGAATTTTTTTGCTATTTATGGAAAGCTAATCAGTTCTATGTTCAAGCTCTTTACATAATAACATGAAATCAAATTACTGAACTTTTCCATACATAAGAAATTTATATATTTATATACATTTTTTCATTCTAAATTTTACTACCAGGATTTCTTTCTAACGATTTATTTTCTAACGATAGTATATTTTTATATTAAGATAGACAAATTTTTATATTAAGATAGCCCCATAAGCAGAATCGGTGGTGTTGTTTACAATATCAGATGTTGTCTTCTATGAGGTTTTTCTTTGTGGTCATGGTAACATTTCATAACTGAAAAAAAAGGAAAAATAATAGTAACATCAAAATAATAATAGGCTAATTTAATAGGATTTTTCATAACAGTCATTGTATTAAATAATAGTAGAAAACCAAAACATATTTCATATTAGTATGAATGATGATACTAGCACATCATGAATTATACCAAAGAAGTTAATTATAATGACATCTATGGATTTAAATTGTACCGACATATTCTATCTACAGTTTTGGCTTTACTGATGTATGATAATATAAAAAAGTATTTTAACCAATCTTGTCAAAATCAATTTAAAGTATATATAGGACTCGCCAAGCGAATGTATATGGGTGATATCACCTGTGTATAAACCAATTTTAACAATTTAAATTGTATCAACCAATAAAATCAGTTGATGTTCGACGTTATACAGCGTATTGAGGCACATTTCCCCTGACCTTTGCAAAAATGATTTATAAAACTGTCACCTACATCCTCTTATATGGCGAGCACTAATAACATTGTAATTGTTTCTATAGACACTCAAAAGATTCTTTTTAAGTAAACCATGTACGCTCAAAATTTTCTTATACTAGTCGTTAACGCCTTTATAAAGCATACTTTATGTACTCAAGATTTTTATGAATAATTTTAAAATCCAATACCTACCGTCGACTGTCGCCATAAGTCTTCTTCTTCTTTTTCGATCTGTTAGCCTGTTAAAGTCCTGTGTCAGTTTCCTTCCTGTGACGTCGAATGCCAGCTATCCTTCTATCTTTTGGGAGGACGTCCTGAAGGTCTGCTTTCATGGCGAACATTATCCCTGGCTTTTGTTTGTTCGTGTTCATTCCATAACCTATGTTTCATTGTTCCAAGTTTTCTAGAGCAGAATGACAGTTCTCTGAAAACATCATTTTTGTTGGTTAAAATGTCCTTATTTGCGTACAGTAAAATATAAATTGTGAAAAGTGCAAAGATATTATAGTAAGACTTTATTTTATGTATGGAAGTTTATCTAGTTTACGGTTATGATAAGTAATTTCATATAATTCTTGTTTTTTTATAACTCTTGTTCATTGTTGTTTTTTTTTCAGAATTGTCAAATTCAACATCTTATAAAAGCAATAATGAACAAAATTAATAATCTTTTTTAGTAGATATAGCAAGAATACAGATTCCCACTGTAATATAAATGCTTTTATAAGGTACGTTGTACATTATAAATCAATGTTTATAACTCATATGAAAATACTGTAAATACGTAATAAAATAACAAAAGTATTTAATTAACTTACCAGATTCCAAATAATTGTGCCCAGCCGGCAACGTTTATTTTGTTTTATGTGTATATTTATCTAAATACGAAAATAAACGAAGAAATTGTAATATAACCTCGCGAACTTTTATGACCAAACAACAAAATGTCAAAATCGTACGGCATGGATTCACACGAACCATAGAAAATAGAGTTGCCATTAATTAAAAGTAGTGGCGCTCGCAGACGATGGCCAAAAAGATACACTCAAAGTAAGGTAAGATTAATCTTAACTTACTGTACATTATAGGTTGTCCAAAATACCGTTGCCAAGGAAAGATAGATCTTTCCTTAAAACAATCTTACAGTGAGGTACCTCAACTTTTTCTTATTTTTTTCTCAAGATAACTAACGAAATACCAGCCTGAGGGTCGTATTACGCATGTTATATGAGAAAACGGTGAGATAATCTTTCCCTCTCCAAATTCTCAAGTCGTATTACAGATGTTATTTGGTATTACACAAGTTATCTTACCCTATCTGCATCTCACGCGACTGTCATTATCTGTCAAATTACGATATTTGTGAGATTTCGGTGAGGTAATGGTGAGGTACCAATTTAGCTACCTTATCCATACAAATGTGAAAAAAATAGTCAACAACATATTTTTTGGAGACTTCTGTAATTTAAATAATTATATTTAAATACTAACTTACACGAATACGCGAACCTCAAGGCTATATTCGATAAAAAAGCAGTTATATTTTAACAAACGCACTGTTGAATTTGTTAAAAAAAATCTCATTATAAAATATTGATTTGAATTTTATGACCTAAACAATGTCAGGTATCATAAAATTAACTCGATGCTTATGTGAAGAAAGTATTTAAAATCCATAACTTCAAAGTTTTACATGTATGCTTATGAAAAAAAATCATAATAATTCCAATACAAGAGGAAGTAAAATGTACAATTTTAGGAGTGTTCCATTACTAGAAATATGTGTATGCTTAGGTTAGGTTTGGATATGGGTACTTTCATTGTACATATTTAACTTAATGAACTCTTGTTTTGACTACACTGGTTGAAGCGTCCAGCGCGAGTTGACTACATCATTTGTTTGACAGTGTTTAATGCTTTGAATAACCTGGCACCACAGTACATTCAAGAGTTATGTCAGAGAAAAGAGCTAACTGGGAAGCATCTCACACTCAGGTCTTCTGGATCACAGAGTAACAACTCCCTAAAGAAGTTAGACAGAGACAACTAAGCGGCTTACAATGATCGATACTTAAGCGTGAGTGGTCCTATAAAGTAGAATAGATTGCCTCCAGATATCCGTAGTGCACAAAGCAAGAGCACATTCTCTAAAGGACTGAAAACAGCTTTGTTTCATAGAGCAACATTAGACAGAATATAAGCGCCCTTGGAATGATCCTGAATCATTAAACGGCGCTATATAAATTATTTATTATTATTTGATTCTAATAAAAATAAAATTTGGCATTTTCTTAGCAAATCCAAATTTTAATTTGATTATACCAATGAAATAAGTTTTGCATCAAAATTTCCTGACTACATACAATGAAATACTACAAGACGCTACATAATATTATATGAATTAAATTCTTTTCCTGATTTTAAAGTGTGCACTTTATATATTATAATCTAATATAGTGGACCAAGGTTTTAATTTTATCAGTTACCAATTTCATTCTTCTATAACACAAAAATTTACTCAAAGAATAATAAATCCATTTTTTACCCTTAAAACCTGATGCCATACGCCTCTAATCTTGTAAACATTCATGCATCGTGTCATAAATGCTCGTCAATTGTTAAAGTTTCTTACGTTTCACATGGTCATACTACACTTTTCTAAAATGACCCATACTATTCACTCCCGTCTCGTACACCCTTGTATATTCTTTTAATATGGCCAAACTACCTCAGGGCATTCACTCTCATTTTGCTAATACTTACTTACTTAACGAGTCCGGAATTCAGATTTTGCCACTCCAATGTGTGGCGGCGGCAATCGCCCTGTCGGTTAATCTTATCAGGTCGTTCATGTGACAGCCTTCGTCCAGTTTTGCTATAATATTCTTCTTTATGTATCACAGATTATACTTTTAGTTTTTTCGAATACCAGTATCTTAGATTTACTAACATAAGGTAATACTCAATTCGTTCTGCAGGCATCCTTCATACACTTTATTCACTAAATATTGCAATCACACGTTCTGCAATCAAAACTGTTTCATCTGCATAATAAATAATAAAACTGTTTAATACAAATAAATATATAAGGTACATATTTATTACAAAACACATGAAATGTGGACTTATACTATATACTTACATGCCATCACGCCATGTTCCTCACAGGGTAGGCAGAGAGAATGGAACGCCCCATTTTTTCATCTTGACACACATTCATCACCTTGTCAACATTCATGCATCGTCTGTTGTTTATGCTTATTACATTTCTGTTTATCAAAATATCGTTCACACGGTCATGTCATCTTTTTCTTGCAGGCATCCTTCATACACTTTATTTACTAAATACTGCAATCACACGTAATGCAATCAAAACTGTTTCATCTGCATACATCAAATCATGTACGATTGATTTGTATCAAACCAACATTTACATACTTTAATGTTAAAGCAGTGCAACATTAACAGCGTGCAATTAAAAGACATTATATTAAAGTATATTTGTTTATTTAACATCAATAAAAAACGAGTGGGTTGTGGCCAACACTAAACTCTCCACACCATAGTAAGCGTTCATTTTTTCTTCTTGAAATGTTGACAATTTCAATATGGTAAAGAATGCTTATGTTGTATGAAATATTTTAATAAAAACAGATAAATTTTGTTTTAAAGAGCGATAGAGCATTTTCAAAATTATAACATGTGATATCATATGAAGAATTTTTTTGCTATTTATGGAAAGCTAATCAGTTCTATGTTCAAGCTCTTTACCTTATAACATGAAATCAAATTACTGAACTTTTCCATACATAAGAAATTTATCTAAAAACATTTTTATTCATACTAAATTTTACTACCAGGAATACATATTTTCTAACGATAGTATATTTTTATGTTAAGATAGACAAACTATTAATGCAGTATGGTGTAGAATGCTTATGTTGTATGAAATATTTTAATAAAAACAGATAAATTTTGTTTTAAAGAGCGATAGAGCATTTTCAAAATTATAACATGTGATATCATATGAAGAATTTTTTTGCTATTTATGGAAAGCTAATCAGTTCTATGTTCAAGCTCTTTACCTTATAACATGAAATCAAATTACTGAACTTTTCCATACATAAGAAATTTATCTAAAAACATTTTTATTCATACTAAATTTTACTACCAGGAATACATATTTTCTAACGATAGTATATTTTTATGTTAAGATAGACAAACTATTAATGCAGTATGGTGTAGAATGCTTATGTTGTATGAAATATTTTAATAAAAACAGATAAATTTTGTTTTAAAGAGCGATAGAGCATTTTCAAAATTATAACATGTGATATCATATGAAGAATTTTTTTGCTATTTATGGAAAGCTAATCAGTTCTATGTTCAAGCTCTTTACCTTATAACATGAAATCAAATTACTGAACTTTTCCATACATAAGAAATTTATCTAAAAACATTTTTATTCATACTAAATTTTACTACCAGGAAAACATATTTTCTAACGATAGTATATTTTTATGTTAAGATAGACAAACTATTAATGCAGTATGGTGTAGAATGCTTATGTTGTATGAAATATTTTAATAAAAACAGATAAATTTTGTTTTAAAGAGCGATAGAGCATTTTCAAAATTATAACATGTGATATCATATGAAGAATTTTTTTGCTATTTATGGAAAGCTAATCAGTTCTATGTTCAAGCTCTTTACCTTATAACATGAAATCAAATTACTGAACTTTTCCATACATAAGAAATTTATCTAAAAACATTTTTATTCATACTAAATTTTACTACCAGGAATACATATTTTCTAACGATAGTATATTTTTATGTTAAGATAGACAAACTATTAATGCAGTATGGTGTAGAATGCTTATGTTGTATGAAATATTTTAATAAAAACAGATAAATTTTGTTTTAAAGAGCGATAGAGCATTTTCAAAATTATAACATGTGATATCATATGAAGAATTTTTTTGCTATTTATGGAAAGCTAATCAGTTCTATGTTCAAGCTCTTTACCTTATAACATGAAATCAAATTACTGAACTTTTCCATACATAAGAAATTTATCTAAAAACATTTTTATTCATACTAAATTTTACTACCAGGAATACATATTTTCTAACGATAGTATATTTTTATGTTAAGATAGACAAACTATTAATGCAGTATGGTGTAGAATGCTTATGTTGTATGAAATATTTTAATAAAAACAGATAAATTTTGTTTTAAAGAGCGATAGAGCATTTTCAAAATTATAACATGTGATATCATATGAAGAATTTTTTTGCTATTTATGGAAAGCTAATCAGTTCTATGTTCAAGCTCTTTACATAATAACATGAAATCAAATTACTGAACTTTTCCATACATAAGAAATTTATATATTTATATACATTTTTTCATTCTAAATTTTACTACCAGGATTTCTTTCTAACGATTTATTTTCTAACGATAGTATATTTTTATATTAAGATAGACAAATTTTTATATTAAGATAGCCCCATAAGCAGAATCGGTGGTGTTGTTTACAATATCAGATGTTGTCTTCTATGAGGTTTTTCTTTGTGGTCATGGTAACATTTCATAACTGAAAAAAAAGGAAAAATAATAGTAACATCAAAATAATAATAGGCTAATTTAATAGGATTTTTCATAACAGTCATTGTATTAAATAATAGTAGAAAACCAAAACATATTTCATATTAGTATGAATGATGATACTAGCACATCATGAATTATACCAAAGAAGTTAATTATAATGACATCTATGGATTTAAATTGTACCGACATATTCTATCTACAGTTTTGGCTTTACTGATGTATGATAATATAAAAAAGTATTTTAACCAATCTTGTCAAAATCAATTTAAAGTATATATAGGACTCGCCAAGCGAATGTATATGGGTGATATCACCTGTGTATAAACCAATTTTAACAATTTAAATTGTATCAACCAATAAAATCAGTTGATGTTCGACGTTATACAGCGTATTGAGGCACATTTCCCCTGACCTTTGCAAAAATGATTTATAAAACTGTCACCTACATCCTCTTATATGGCGAGCACTAATAACATTGTAATTGTTTCTATAGACACTCAAAAGATTCTTTTTAAGTAAACCATGTACGCTCAAAATTTTCTTATACTAGTCGTTAACGCCTTTATAAAGCATACTTTATGTACTCAAGATTTTTATGAATAATTTTAAAATCCAATACCTACCGTCGACTGTCGCCATAAGTCTTCTTCTTCTTTTTCGATCTGTTAGCCTGTTAAAGTCCTGTGTCAGTTTCCTTCCTGTGACGTCGAATGCCAGCTATCCTTCTATCTTTTGGGAGGACGTCCTGAAGGTCTGCTTTCATGGCGAACATTATCCCTGGCTTTTGTTTGTTCGTGTTCATTCCATAACCTATGTTTCATTGTTCCAAGTTTTCTAGAGCAGAATGACAGTTCTCTGAAAACATCATTTTTGTTGGTTAAAATGTCCTTATTTGCGTACAGTAAAATATAAATTGTGAAAAGTGCAAAGATATTATAGTAAGACTTTATTTTATGTATGGAAGTTTATCTAGTTTACGGTTATGATAAGTAATTTCATATAATTCTTGTTTTTTTATAACTCTTGTTCATTGTTGTTTTTTTTTCAGAATTGTCAAATTCAACATCTTATAAAAGCAATAATGAACAAAATTAATAATCTTTTTTAGTAGATATAGCAAGAATACAGATTCCCACTGTAATATAAATGCTTTTATAAGGTACGTTGTACATTATAAATCAATGTTTATAACTCATATGAAAATACTGTAAATACGTAATAAAATAACAAAAGTATTTAATTAACTTACCAGATTCCAAATAATTATGCCCAGCCGGCAACGTTTATTTTGTTTTATGTGTATATTTATCTAAATACGAAAATAAACGAAGAAATTGTAATATAACCTCGCGAACTTTTATGACCAAACAACAAAATGTCAAAATCGTACGGCATGGATTCACACGAACCATAGAAAATAGAGTTGCCATTAATTAAAAGTAGTGGCGCTCGCAGACGATGGCCAAAAAGATACACTCAAAGTAAGGTAAGATTAATCTTAACTTACTGTACATTATAGGTTGTCCAAAATACCGTTGCCAAGGAAAGATAGATCTTTCCTTAAAACAATCTTACAGTGAGGTACCTCAACTTTTTCTTATTTTTTTCTCAAGATAACTAACGAAATACCAGCCTGAATGTTTTCACCAAGATGACATGTTATTTGGGTGCGTGTTAAATTAATATTTGACACAATACCCGTTTGTTGCCCGAGAAGCAATATCAAATGAAATGTATATGTTTGTTAGCAATTAATAAATATGGAATTAAGAGGCTTTATACAAATAATTGATAGTCACTTGAACCTTTTTTTAATTCATTAGGTTTGTGCGCTCAGCGGTCGTTGTATACCTGATTTTTTTAACTTAATTCCACTAATGGAATTGAATATATAATCTTATAAGATTTCACCTGACAATGAGATAATCTGAAATAAGTAATATGTTTCAGGGCAGGGTCGTTTGCTAGAGTAGGTAGGTATATCAGAATAAACACAGAAGCCGATGAATGCTAATTTTGGCTTATTTTGTCAGTGCTATATTTATTAATAAATTTAAGTGATGAATTTATTTAAGGGACTTGGACTTGTCCACAGATGATGACCATTAAATAATCACATTAGTTAATTACAACAAAATATAAATATATTTTGAACAGTGTGACAACAAAATATAAATATATTTTAAACAGGAGGTCTATCTAAAATGGCAATCTATTATTCTTTTATCTTCACAACAACTTTTTATTGTTCCCTATTTAAATTATTTATATATATTATATTTTATATTTTTATATTTTTTGCATATTATAATATTGTTATTATTAAGATCACAGCCATAAATCCCCTTATGGGATTAGGCAAAATAACATGAATATTATAATTATATTTTTATCAATAAAATAAAATAAAAAAAGTTTAAAAAAATTATTCACCCTTGCATAGAAACAGCCAAATAATATATAATCTTTAAACTATGTAATATTTTACCAGTTGACAAAAAGGTTAATGTTTTACTTACCATGGAAGAACTTTACAGGGATGAATTTAAATTAGAGATAACTCACAAATATACAACTCGACAAATAACAAACTACTTACTGACAATACCAAAAACAAATAACTTTTACGGTGACAGAACTAAGGCAAAAATAATACCGAAACTATTCAATAAACTACCGAAACATATACTGGGTACTGTGATGAAAGACAAGAAAAAAATTAAAATCTCTTTAAAACAATTTTACACCTAACATGCTTCATTGTTCATTTTCATTGCTTTCGATGTTTTCATATTTGTTCTGATTTACCTTGTTTTCATTGCTGTGTTTTTAATTTAATTTATTTTGTTCTGTTTATGCTTTATTCTCATTGTAAAATGGTAAAAAAAAAATAATGTTCTGTATATGTGTAGATATATTGATGGTTGAATAACAATATAATTATAGTGTACGAGAGGAGCTTGCACTGACAAATTGTTAATACAGTTTAGTGCAAAATTTATACAACCAAATGTAAATTGTGTAAATTAATATATAAAAAAAAAAATAAATATAACTTTTTGGACGACATCTGTCAAAATAAACTTATATTACTTTATTATTATTCTTCAGAGTAATCATTTAAATGGTTCTGAACCAAACTAAATAAATATCAATCTTATTGATATGTTTATCCAAATAATCTACAGGTGTCACTTTTCATTTAGGTTGTATTTTATTTTGATCAATCAATAAGTATTCAATAAATTACAACTAAAATTTGATGCTTTATGTAACTCTTGTGTTTTTTTGGAAAAAAAAGGATCCGATGAATAAGTACCCACCAAAAACGTTTTTCTAAATCTGTGTACATAACTGGTCAAAGTTTAATCAGAAACAAGGTTCAACCCACAATTGACCTGATTGAATTTGGAATCTACTCGTTCAGATATATTTAATCTGCATAATATCCTTCGTATTTCATTTAATCAAAGGCATTTTTAAAAACGAGCAGCGGAAAATCTAAAAGAACGAAATTCAATTTAAAATGAAAATACAGGTATATCATATTTCAACTATTTACATCGACGACAAACGAACACCGCTGACAAAAATCAGTAATCTTCGGGGTGAAATAATAATCATTAAAAAATACATTATATTAATATCAAATGTTATTGTTTCAGTTGGTGCAGTAACGTTATTTTAATCGGAAACGTTGCATAAAATATGAAAATTCTTTGTAAATTGCCGTATAATTTAAGTGCACAGAAAGCATACTGCAACACCTAATAAATTATTACGTAACATACGTGTCGGAAACATTCCTATAAAGAGACATTGTGGATCCCATATTTTTCTACTTCGAGTTAAGTACTTCCGAACTCATTAAAACCTTTTGTTTCATTTCACTTCTCTTGAATTTTATTAAAAATTATTAAAATGATTCAACGCTATGATCGCTCGATAAAGTTGATAGTGATACTGTCCCATACTACATACCTATTGAAAAGATAACTATTATAAACTATTAAAAAGAAATCGATGAATTTGTTTCAAAACTCCAAATAAAATTAAAACAATTTTAAATAGCGTAAATGCAGTTTGCACACGAATTGAAAATCAGAAGGTTCATGAAAAAAACATTTATAGTGGCAAAGATTAAACAATAAACACAAGCATTATAATCAAGGATTAACACCACTCTTCTTTGTCGTTTAAAAAGGATATGGATGCGTTAGTGATTTTCGAAATAAAAAAATTGAGAAAAAATTTCGGTCCCCTCTGCGATCAAGGCACGTGGAGAATCAGGTTCAACCACGAACTACAGAGTGTATGCATGGAACCAAATATCGTCCAAACGATAAAAATAGGGAGGCTGCGCTGGGAGGTTGACCAGACACCAAAAATAATCCTCACAACACGTCCGGAGGGAAAAAAGGGTGTGGCAAGGCCGAAACTTCGACGGATGGATGGAGTTGAAAGGGACCTTCAGATAGCCGGTGTGCGGAATTGGAGAGAAAAGGCCATGGATAGTGTGCAATGGAGACGATTCCTTGAGTATGCCAAGGCCCATCCTGGGCTGTGAAGCCACTGATGATGATGATCTTTGTTATTTATATACTGATCCAGTCTATATGTACTTGTTTAACAAGGACATATTCATTTAAAAAAAATAAACATATGTATATTGCGTTCGGTTCTATCTACCTACCCCATGAGGGATATGGCGTGATGGTATGTATGTACATCTACATACATCTGTGGCTCTACAACCCATGTCGGGTCTTAGCTTCCTGCAGAGCCCGTCTTCATGACTGTTGGTCTGGTGATGCATTACGCCAGTTATGGATGCCGTTGTTATTTGCATCCTTCACTACTCCGGCCTTCCAATTCTTCTTCATCCCCCCAGTTCACCATTCATAATTCGTCTTGGGACGTCCTCTTCGCTCATTCCCTCTATGTGTCCGGCCCATCTGAGTCTTCCGATTTTCATTTCACTCAAGATGGTGGGATCCTGGTACAGACAGATCAAAAGTTCCTGATTGTATCAAATACGCCACTCTTCGTTGTCACAAATCGGGCCGTAAATCCTTCTCAGTTCTTTTCTCTCAAAAGTTTACAGGGTTCTTTCATCAGTTTAAGTGATTACTCAGCATTCACAGCATTGGATGGACTTGAATGAGGAATTGAAGAGCTGGAGGGGACTGAATTTTTTTAAAACTTACTTAAGGGCTTTGTATGTAATAATAATGATGTATGTGTGTATGAAGTAATAATAAGTAGGTATTCGTAAGTATTCGCCTATACGTGTTATACAGATGTTTGATGATTTTTTCTCATGAGTCCCATCATCAGAACTCGATGAAACTTAAGTGTGATCCCCTCCGAAGCACTAACCTCTTATTTAAAAAAAATATTGAAATCGGATAATATGGTAAAAAATTACTATCCCTGAAGTGAAAATTGAAGAGTTTGATGATTTACACATGGATCCCATAACCAGATCTAGACTACATTAAAATGAAACCAAACGAAATATACTCCTATTCTAATGAGAAAATGAATCATTTTTGAACATTTCAGTAAAAATAAATCGCTAGACATATATGTACATTAAAAAAAACTTCACTTCGAATTGATAACCTTTCCATTTTTGGAAGTCGGTTAAAAAGTAAACATGCTTTAGTGAAACGTTTATATAAATTACATTTAAACCGAATCTGTGCAGATATAATAGGGACTAAAGGTGCTCCTAATTACGAGGCGTCTATAAAATGAAGTAACTCTCCCCCTGTCTGGACGAGGTAATATTCAATAGTTCGGTTTCCGAGTCACCCTAGTTGAGTAATCCCTAATCCTTCTCAGTTTTTGGTTGTGGAAAACTTTAGTAATTACAGTTTGGCAAAAAGCATCACAACCATTATTGGTGATTTTGAGATAATCGCGTTAAAGCTTTTGATGGGAGACCGTCGTTAAAATAATTAGATAATTTACTCTGGATACCGAACACTTAAGCGCTTGTAGTATGTAGGATGATGATATCCGTTTCGTCACCAAATAGGATGTTCAAGGACCAGAGAACAGTAATGGCTTATCGTTTTATTAGGTTTACAAACAACGATGATTATATCCATGGGCCTTGGAGCGTTTCTGAAATATTATACCACTATTATAATATTACATCGGACAGCCTCAATGAAAATGTGGGACCCATGAAAGATGAATCGCTGTTTAAAGTAAATAAATCTTTTAATAGTTTTGTTGATCATGAAGTTTGTACAGAAAACTTATTTGACAATAAGATGGCGTTATTAATATTAAAAGCCTCACTGACTTGGCAAATGGCCTATTCCAAAGCAAAAGTCATAGAACCTGAGCTCAATGTTCAGAGACAAAAAAAAATAACTCCTCTCTTCCTTTTCTATGATGGTTATATTATATTTTGTAATTTATTTTACTTTTCAAATCAAACATACATGTTTTGCCTCATTTATATCCATGCTTCGCGTTATACATGCTCTTCTATTATTCTGACTTTTTATATTCCTACATATCTTTCAAAGTCGCATTTATATGATCATTATATGGTCATACTTTATTTGTCAGGCGTTCTTCGTTCATTCTCTGGACATGTCCGAACCATCGCAGGGCATCCATCTTCATTTGTATATTTCTTTGATTCTCGTATAATATCAACATTCATTATCCTATCATAGATTTTTTTGTTACACATTCGTCTTACATAGGTACCTTATTCACACAGCGTTAGTTTTGCTTTCATTCGTCTTCTGCCATGTCCATTGTCCATGTCTCACTTGCATGCATTATTGTTGCAACTACTATTGAATTGTGCACAACGAGATTTGCTGGCCTTGAGATGATTGAGTCGGCTATAAATAAATATCTGTTTTAAATGCACCGTTCACTCTATTTTCTGCCGTTACCCTACTGTCTATATCCTTTTCCAATCTTCCATCACGCTTTCCTACAATACTTTAGGTAAATCGTTGCTATGTCAGTTGAAAGAGATTGCATTGTATCAATAAAATCGTCTTTGTGCACATTGTTAATTGTAAATAAATTAAGTTGGTACGTACATATATATATATATATCGTAAAAGTCATATCAAAGACATCTGAGAAACATTATAATTGTAGAACGTTTAATGACAAAAATCTCCAATGTACCTATAAAACATTCCTACTGAGTGCAAACAATGTCAAACGACGAGTACCTTGTTTGATTTCTGTGCTGACATCCTGGATCGACAACAGAAGATATTGTTTTATAGCTGATTACTGCTTCTTTTTCTAGAAATATTGGTTAGTTAAAAAAGTTTCGTTTGAAATCACAATTACAACACACCCAATTGCAAATTACCTCATAGAATAACTTACATACGTTGATCGTAAAATTGTTGCCCCGTTGGGAACCGAACTTCACAATCAATGATTTAGGTTCTTCATCTCGATCTACACCAATTAATTTTGTCTACAATTTCTTAACAAATTGTTTGTTTTATATCCTTAAGTATTTCAATAGTTTTTTTTTCTGGCGTTAATATTTAAACTTATATATAATCTGTTAAAGCGATCTCATATTCACGTCGTTATATTATTTATATTTGCGCTTTCGTGCGCTTTTTCTATTTTTCTTAGCCATACACTTAGGTCGAGACCAGGATTGCATTGTCTTTGGTGAGATTAACTATTCCTGAAATAATAGGGTCGGTCATTACAGATCTTGCGCCATTTATTCCACACTTCCTGCCATAACCGAATGCCATGAAGGGAAAATATTTAATATTGTGCTCTCTTAGAGAAAAATTCTTTGTTTGTTTCTCATCATTTCCTGAAACAATGACTAGATTATTTTTTCGTTTCTAACAATGTGTTAGAATAATTTGATAAAGGTCAAGTCTCTTGGTAGATCATCTATTTATGCTGAATCGTAATATTTCAAATCAGCGAATGTCAGTTAAAGAATGTCATATTATATAATTTAGATGGGTCGATGGCAGAGCGGTTAGCGCGCTGGGCTAGTAATCTAGTGGTCGCGAGTTCGAATCCTGCCTCGACCGATTTCGTTCACCTATAGCACAAGCATTTATGCTTATTTTAGGGAACGTAGGAAGATGTATATATACTTGTTTAACAAGAACATATTCATTCAAAAAAATAATATCCAAATTCCACATAACCAAAAATATCCCATTAAGTTCCTATATTGAAATCAAACCAAGTTTTAATTTTAACATTTTTTTAAGTTTATTTTTTAACCTACAATAAAAATGGAATTTTTAATAAACTTCGAAACTTCAGTCACAATCTAGTTTCATGATTGATTTAGTTTCAAACTGCTAAGATTTCACAAGTTGTAGGTTCTCTTCCTATTTAAAATTTTTGTCTACGGGGTTTCAGACAAGAATGAGATACGTAATATAAAAATCGCCAGTCTTGACAATTCGGCAATCAATCAATATTAACGTTTTTGCTAATTAATTTACCAGAACCAGTTAAGATCTAATCAATTTATACAAAATATCACATATAAAAATGTTTTGTTAAGCACCTTTTTATGAATTAAATCAATATTTAAAACAACATTTCGCCAATTGATTTGAAAACAATACCTATATTCGAGATTTGTGTAATTCAAATTGAATCAACCCGTTTCGAGTGTTCGTAATTGTTTTTTTGTTTAATTTTGTTTTTGTAAACCACTAGGAAATTGATAAAACGTATACGAGGCAAATAATTGTACGTACACATTGTAAAATATTGATTACAAAGTAGGATTGTATTACCAAACTAGAATGGTAATTTCCAATGTAAAAGTTTAGTGAGAGAGAAAGAGAGAGAGAATACGGATTTAACAGACTCTACGATTTTCGACGTTATCGATTCTAGTAAAACATGTGAAATATATTAAAATTCCTAAATCACTTTGTGGCATATGCCTTTGAAAACATGTTTTTGGTGAAAATACTTTGTAGGAAGAGTTATTCCAGTTATTCTTTTGTTGGTTCATACCTATTTATCGGCCCTGTCCCCTGATCCTTGTCAAAAACATAAAAGAGTCATGAATCAATTTATCGAGGTTCCAAATTCCCATCTGGATGTGTTTTTCTGCAAATGACGACAGAATACGAAAAAAGTCCACAAACAGCAACATAACACTTTTTAAGAATTTTCTACTTTGACATAAAACCTCATTGATTGATTGCTTTTGTGACAAAGGTTTCAATATGCATTACAAACCTCAACATCGTACGGTAGTGACTATCATATATCTACCTATATAATAAGTCATTTTATGACCTTACGAATCTCACAATCAGAAAATCATTTAATGATTGATTATTACTTATGTAAAACAAATAGATTGTGGCCAACTCTAAACTCTTTACTGCGTATCGTGTGCTGTGGCAATTGTAATCCAATTAGTACCTAATAATTTATTATTCAATTATTCAATGCCGAAAGTAAGGACAGTAGATGCTCTTTGTACTAAAAAACCTGAGCAGGCAGAAAAAAAAATGTTTTTTTTTTGTTTAAGGCAATTCACCCTGTAAAGAGTGCTATATGCCAATTATTTCATGTCAGAGGAGAAAAGTTAATTTTATTATAAATTTATGTCATTCAATGAAAGGAATTTTGAAATAACGGACAGTACACGTGAATTATTAAGAGACAAAAGATGTTGGATATTAAGTGAAGATTGGTGAGTGATTTTAATTAATTGTTTGTATATATTTTTGAAGGCGGAATTATTTTTACAGTTAAAAAATACATGATCAATTGTCTCATCCTCATCACCACACTGGCAAAGTGGGATATTTAGAACTCCAATTCTATACAGATGGGAGGCAATTGAACAATGGCCAATTCTCATTCTAGAAATACATTATATTAATCGTTTAGATATGTTTCTATTATAAAACCATGGTTTAGAGGAAATTTTTTGTTGGATACCAGCATGATAAGCATACTTATATTTTTTTTATTTTGTACCAAAAAAATGGTTGGATGACTTCAATGGAGAATCAAGAACGTTGAGAAAGGAGGTCTATGACGACCATCGCTAATGGCTGATGATGATGAACAGTTATCTTCTTCATTTTTCATCATAATTTAAAAATACTCTCATGTCTGGAAAGTTGGTTAAACAATAGAAATGGGATTCATGAAATGTACCTATTCCATGACTGTCAACCATAGTACAATAAAGATGTATTGATTGTTGGTCACAACCTCGTCGTTAAGTGAATATCTCAAAAAATTCGCTCGTCTATTTCATAATAATTCCGCAACCTTTCAAAATATTTAGTACACCCCATTTAATAATTCCGCAATATTTCCGCAAGTAATTCCAATAGTATTAACTACACCCCATTTTATATTATTCCGCAATACCTATTTCTAAATTAATTTCAATAATATTCACTACACCATATTTCCAAATTACATTATATTTCTAAATTAATTCCAATTATGTTCAATAGAACCCATTTCATAATTACGCAACATTTCAACATAAGAGAACACAAATTCATAACTACAACACACGTACAAGAAATTACTTTGAAACTATGAAAGATACAAGAAATGGAAATGAAAGAATATTGACTAAATATTCTGTGACTTCAGTAAATTGCCAGAATAACTAAAAACTATGAACGAAAAGGCATTCCGACGGGAATTGAAAACAGAATATTCTTGCCAAGTGTTGTTGTACATGAACGATTATCATAACACTATGTATAAATTATTGACATGAGCCAATCATTTTTTTTATAATCATTATAAATAATGAAAATGCCGTTGCGGCTGCTGTATTCTGGAGTGGGATGGCCTAGTGATGAAGTACACGGGTCCGTAAAGTAATTAAGTATAAATAAAAATAATCTTTCTAGTGAAAAATGAATCATCGAATTCGGACGACACGACGTTGTAAATTATTATCGCTGATGATTGTATATTTTTAGTTTTTAATTATTGAGTCATAAATCCCATTTTCAGATCTTGACCAAATTGACATGGGACCAAAAGAAAGTAACCCTTTTTCTAATGATAAAAGAATCATCGAAATCGGATAACGTTGTAAAAATTTATCGCTGAACATATGTACCTACATACATAAAAAAAACCTCGAATTGATAACCTCCAAGTCAGTTAAAAATGGCTATGATGGGAGTAGCAACTAAATAGATATCTACTTATTCATATTTGTTAGTGTCGAATTCGTTTGTGTCATCACGTTCCTCGTCATCTTATTATCATTGTTCAAAGAGTGTTATAGGTAAACATGACAATTTATTCTTATCCCGATACATTAATCAAAACACCTAAGGAGACAATAATGTTGTACAAGATGAGACAGTGGTTCGGGAAGGAGGTTTATGGGGGGTGCCACTCGTTATTTGGTAGGACGTGGGTTCGCGCAATCAGCTTTGTCATGAAAATTAAGTTGTTAATTATTCTCCTATCTATGAGATGTTTTAACATTTACTACAGCGGTTGTAAATTAGAGAGATATCCTTGGCGTTTGGAATCGTGTAGTTCGGCGCGAAATTTGGGTTACAAACAAACAATCACATACCAATTAAAATATTATATTCAACTAAGCCCTTTCATGATGAGTAGTTTTAACATATATTGCACCACTTATGTATATCAAACTGCCATCGCTACTTAAAGGGTTAAGAATAAGCAGACATCAAAATGAAATAAATATTTCAGGAATATAAATGTAACTAATTCTTCTCTATATTGGGTCATTACTCCATATTGTGTTTCCATAATTTGGTGGTTATTTTTTCATGAATTATTTTTATTTAATTTTTTTTATTGAAATGATTTTATTTTTTATATAATATGTATTGTATCATTTTTTTAATAATAAAATGTAATGACTTTGCAATATATAATAAGGAAATAAAAAACAGAATAACAACAGGTAACGGAGCATTCTTCTCTCTTCTGGCGGTTTTCAAATCAATTAGTGTCCATAGGAAAACAAAAATCACACTGTGTGAAACAATTACATATATGGATGTGAAACATGGCAGATCTGCTGAAATGCTGGACACGTTTGAGAGACGAGTGCTTCGTCGAATCCTAGGACCTATGCCTGATGGTGACGCCTGGAGGATTTCATATAATAATGAGCTGTATGCCATCTACAAGACTCCCAGGCTCTCTGTGCATGTCAGATTGAGCAAATTGAGGTGGGCCGGACATGTAGAGAGATTGCCACCACAGCGAACACCAAAGAAAGTCCTGTGTGGACATCCAGGTGGAAGAAGAAAGGTTGGAAGACCGCGGCTGCGATGTGAGGACGAAGTTGGAAGGGATGCTTCCCAACTATTGCAAGTTCCGGGCAACTGGAGAGTTGCTGAGGACGATAGAAGAAGCTGGAGGCGAAGACCGACGGAGGCCAAGGCTCGATATCGGCTATAGCGCCATTGAAGAAGAATGACTATGCAAAATATACAAATAGTTGATGTAACAGACTCCTCTGTTACGAAGTTAAGTTACGAGTAATCTTCAATATATTTTTTATTATATTATGATCTAAATAAATAAATAATAATCGAGTACTGTACAGAGTGTACAAGTTTTGGGCATTGGGTCTAGTAAACTTGGGAGATCTATCGCGATGTCGCAAGCCTATCCTATATCTTAGGTCGGACTCGTCAACCGTGGCTCATTTCGTGTAAGGGGTAAAATTCTACAAAATGAGATGCAAGTTCGATTGGCGGATCCCCTTAGTTTGATGTTGGACTCATAGTGGCATCGGTATGAAACATGCTAGATAGTACATTTGTTGCTCAACGAGTTTGCATCCCGTTAACGAAAAGAGCTGCTCAAAATCCTCTCATTCCTATACAATTCTGTCCAGATATATTTTTATTTTGAATGAAAAAGTCATTATCACAAGAACTTGGACATCCTCAAATATTCCTAACAAAATCAGTCAAGGCATTATTCAAATTCCTAATGAATGACTTATCCAGAGTACTTATCCTCTCTTCCACCAAATCTTATTGTATGAACATGTTTTTGATATCATTTTGGCTCATAAAGTTGCTAAAATAAACGTTTGAACGTCACATTTGATGTATTAGTGCGTGAACTTAACACAACGTTGTTCAAGGGTCACAAAGTATATTCGATATGCTTTTAATGATCATATTAATATTTAAATAGGGAAGTGAACCTTTGTTTGAATTTTCGGTACGTTTTACCTTTGGTAATTTATTGAGGTCGTACATGAGCACATTCCAGAACGAAGATAATATTATATTATACTTGAAATTTCTTTGAAATAATAAACCTACATTTTAATGTTGGTAAGCTTTTAAATCATAATTGATCAATTAAAAACCATTGAAATACCTCGTATAATATGACGAGAAATTTTTAAATGGAATGAAAAATAAAAATTTTATGTTCCTACTTGGTAAATAGTTGGGTAAATGTTATATGGAAATATAAAAAAAAGAATTGTTTTAATACTATTTTTTTTTAATTTCTCGTGATTTGTAGTAGTTAAATATACATAATTATCTTTCGGCTTTTATTCAAATAAATAAATTTGATTGATAATGCTCATCTCATGTGAATAGGCTTTAATTAAGCGATATTATACTGAGTGGTGAGAAAAATGTAAGCTGGTATACCTATAGCAAAGTATTTGCTTCATTTTTATTTTTGTAATCATGGACTACCACAAAGTTACCGGCAAATCTATCAATCTTATTAATATAAATTTGTATTAAAAAACATTTAAATTATCGAAAATATGAAAAAGGATGTCAAAAAATCCTAAATATTCTTATTAATAGTCTTATTCAAAACACACACAGTACCAAGCATATTTTATAGTATCCGATGCAACAAATATTGCAATTGATAACGATGTTTTTTTTACGAGATGTAAAACATGAAATCTGAAAATTTATGTTTCCATTTTCACAGAATTCTGGGAGGACCACTTCCACTGTCGCTATATGAACAGTTCAAGAACTCCATACAACCTCAAGTACACCACTCCTTGCACCGGCAGAGAAAAACTGACAAAACAAAACACTGACTTTGAAGATCAACTACAGTTTGTGTCTGATGCTGTCATGGCCTTTGCATATGCGATAAGGTAATCTTATTTGTATTATTTGTTATATGTATTTAAAAAAATGTATTTTTTTTATTCATCAGTATAAATATGTAGTTCCTACACACCACATTCGAATACGTTCTGCACATGCCAACAGTGAAACATGATTTTATGATTTTTGTTTCTTGATCATCTAGAATTCTAGAAGATTGATTCCGATAACGAATATTTTACTAGTTGCATGTAGCACATGAGATCCAACTATCGATAGCGATAATAATTTCTCTTGAAAAAATCTACAGTTGGATTACACAATTGCATATGTTGATTCACCTTCATTGTTGTATCAAAACTACTTAATAATATCCACTAATTGACAATTGTCAATAAGTGGAGTAATCACATTCATAAAGTCACTATTTCAATGTGCCCCAACAACCAAACATTCATTTATCCTGCAGTATGTCTATTTTTTTTAAATCACACAGCCTTATATTTTTTTTTTCACAAACTTGTCCCATTAAGGGACCTGATAAACGCGTTGTTACCCCGCATTGAAACGTTCCAATAACATAGTCATCGATTGATCGTTTGTCTTGCTTCCTTCAATACACTTAAATCTATCGGCAATTACTTTTCAACTTATTGGTTATATAGAACAGAGCATCGTTCGGGCTTTCTAAAATTGGGACCAGAGCCCTTTATATTAAAACTCCAACACTTTGGAGTCACACCGCACCGCTCAAAGGTTCAAACGTATTAATTAATTCGACACTCGGAATAATAGGTAGTTATTATTTTGAGAAATGTGGTTTTGCGGTAATCACTCTCACCGAAACCACGGACAATATTATATTATAATATCCTGAAAAGTCTATTGTTCATACCATCACACCATTTCCCTATTTGGGGCAAGCAAAGAGTACCGAAGGCCAGACTCCTCTCTCTTGACATACATTTCTCGCTTTATGACATACGTACATGTTCATGCATCGTCTCATACCCGCCCTTCTTTATCCTTACTTCTAACGTCTCCATCTTTCAAAATTCCATATATATGATCGTATCAACTTTTACTTGGCCAACCTCTACTATTCCTTCCTCTTTTATCAGCCTTTTATACTATTTTTCTCAGATGGTCATCATTCATTCTATGTGGTCAATCAACCTTAGCGCATTTAAACTCACCTTACTTACGATATCTCTTTCAATCATAAATTCTCGTCTAATATCCTGTTTTCTTATTTTATCACACATTCGTCTTAGTGACCTCGTTTCATTGGGCGTTAATTCTACATACTTTCACATGTCTTCTGCCATTTTCACTGGAAGAAATAATCATTGTATAATAAAAATATCTAAATATTTGGGTAGGGCCAATGATGATGATGATGAAATATTTGGGTCAGCCATTACAGATCTAAATGTACCTTTCACTCTGTTACCTGCCGATACTCTCCTTCCAATATCACCCTCCAATCATTCATCACGCTTAAACATGCCCCCTAAATATACATCTTATCTTTTGTTTGATTGCCAAAATAATACTATCAAATAAAAAATGAGTCATATAGTTGCAAATCCTTGTATAGTGGTTCTCTTAAAAAATACAGAAAACGCAAAAACGTTTCAATAGTTGCTTAGCGATAAATAATGTCATTTTATATTTTTAAAATTATAAATGTTACATATCAATACATAAGATATTAATAAAAAATAAGATATTATAAAAGTAAAGCAAAATAATGAATTATAAAATTCATTATAGAGGGATTTGCAAGTGACTTTGTGTTTTAAAGGGATTTGCAACCCAACAAATGAGTTTTAGAGGAGTTTGAAATCAAACTATTGCAAATTCATACTAAAAATTAGAAGATCACGTGATCAAAATGCTTGTCTGTTATTGGCCGAATTCATTGTAGAGCTATTTGCAAACAAACCCTTGTATTATAAAGGATTTTGATACTCATTGTATTTTTATTTTGACTTTTTGGTAGGATATAGATGAATTTGTCACACAATAATGGAATAAATAGATAGAGAATCGATTTCTCTACAAATGTACATTTACACCTCATTTTTGTCAAAATTCAATTATACAGGGTTTTTTTTTGCAACTATATGACTCAAATATCTAGTCTATTCCTCTACGAAATAGCGTTGGAAAACCGTATGACACACTTTCCTGTTCTGACATACTTACATTTATCGTTTATCTAACATCACGTACAGTCTGGCTTCTAACCAGTTAGGTATTTCAACTCTTTCGTTATTGTTAAACTTTCAAGAATACCCAATTTTAGAACCTAACATAATATGTACCTATTTTATAAATTTCTGCAACAATTCTAACATGGTGACTTTGAGACATCATTTTTTAGGACAAATAAAATATTCTCTTCCACACTACGATTGTTTTAAAATACAAATGCCCAACCATATGTCAACAAATAACAAAATTAATCTTATTATTCTTTCAGAATATGTAACAAAATATGAAAACTTTTTTATTTCCTTAACAACGTACAAATTCATCGTATATTTGAAGGTTTATAGCTTTTGGGGATGGCTCATGATTCTTCATATTTAGCAAAATCTTTAATATTCCAACATACTCACCACGGTGCATATGAGTCTTTTGGTGACTAACTATGTAACTTTGTCAAATTACATTATTTTTAATAAGTATACCTACGTATCATCATCAGTAATGGCGCTTCAGCCCGGTATGGGCCTTGGCCTCCTCAAAAAACTGCCTCCATCCCGCCCTGTCGACAGCAAGTCTCCTCCAAATTATCTGTCCGATCGCTCTTATATCGCCCTCGATGTCGTCCAGCCATCTCATCCTATGGTATGGACTTAAAAAATAATCTGTTTAACTATGTTTCCCACATACAGGCTTCGCCTTCTCGGGATCCTTACATATTTTAATTTGTCACATAATATATTGTCATGAATCTACCATTGTAAGGACTTAAATAAATAAATAAACAAAATAAAAATTTTACTCGCCTACATATTATTCAATTGCTCAAAGTTCTTGTGACGAGAAACCATTGATTATAAACCATTCTTCGTTCTATCAACAGAAACATAAGTAGGTATATAATATATGTAAGCGCCCTTGAGGTGAGGTTATCACAAAAACGGCGCTATAAAAATCATCCTAATTTATTATTATTATAAGTAAGAAACATGAAATAGGATTGGAATGGATCCAGGAATAGAAAAGAAAATGGAGAAAGGAAGTGACAATAGTTCTGTAGATTTTGGTTACGCTGAAACCCCCACACTCAACGGCACCCTCGACGCGCCGGCACGACCCCCCCCCCCTTGCTAAACATCCACTATTTTTTCAATAATTTATGTTTAAAAGTGTCCAGACCAGAGCTAAACGGATCCAGAGCTGGATCCTTCATACAATTTTTATTGAAAGATGTGCACGCTCTGTTTATGTAAAAGTTTTACATATAATTAGTTCTGGAATGGCTGACGTAGAATAGTGATTGATGACTAACACTTCTGGAAGGGCAATGGAAAGGTTCAATTGTGCAATTCCACAAGAGGAATACCTACTATATACTTTACTGTTTAAAATTTTATGTAGGAAACAAAGATCGATCGATCTTCTAGTTTCGAGAGATTTGATTTTGTAGTGTTTTGATGCTTGGATTTGAAACTTTGTGAATTATGTACTGGAAATATGAGAATCAAAAAATGAAGTGAATATGTATATGAAAAATAGTAAAATTGAATGTTTCCTTTTTAATAAAAACTTCGTCGATAATTTGAATGTTTCCGTTAGCAGAATTCTGTCCGCTAGTGTCATAACCACTAATTTCCTTTCAACATCGTTCCTCAGCTCACTTCTTCGGAAAGTCAATATCATGTCATCTGGAAAAATAGCAATCGCTTCGCAACCAATCTTTTTAATACCAAATTATTTTATTTCAGATTGTATAACAATATTACCTTTGTTCTTTTTTTAACAACTTTTGACATTTCTCGTTGTTTTTTTTCCACAGAGATATGCACAAGGAGCTATGCAATGGTCGACCAGGATTATGTGATGCTATGAAGCCTACAAAAGGACCTGAACTTCTGCGCTATCTGAGAAAAGTTCAATTCGAAGGTAAGTCATTTTTTTTCTAACATATTTTATCGTGTTTGGTATAAAATGACACGGAATCATACAAAAACACACCTTAAAAGAAAAACATTATAATGTAAAAATATACTTACCTATACGAATTAATGTGGTATTAAAAAATCGAATAGAAGTTTGCATATTACGCAAACAATGTTTTTATTCCAAATAGGTTGCATAAACGCAAAATTGCATTGATAAAAACTATAAGAAGGCTTAATTGGTGAACGTTGCGCAAGCGCAAAGAGTAATTACGTAAATCAGCCGATGAAAGGTTGTGAGCCCGTAGGTTGCCTTGAGTACCTTGTTCTTCTATAATATTCTAACTTCGTCTCTGTTGATATGTTAAAAACTTGTCGAAAAAAATAACATATGTACATATATTATTTGGTATGTCGGAAGTATTGAGGAATTTCTAAATCTAAAAACAGTCCACTAAGTAAATATTAGGTATGTAGGTACTATTTTCATCATTATAGTAATCGTAAACAACTCAATTCAAATTAGAATCATGTTTAAGGGGGGGACTGCTGCCAACGTACCTATTTTTAAATTTGATATACCATCATTATTTCTTATCAGATCGTTTTGAATAAAATAATTTAGGTAGTTTGGGTATTAATAAACAAAAATATACCTTAATTTTTTGATAATGTTCTGTATAAATTCTTGTAGAAAAATAATGGCATACTCCAATTTTCAACGTTTATCTTATATTTTTAATAAACTACAAGGCGAAGAGTAATATATTTTTTTTAAATTAAAGGAGACAAAAATATCTAGAAAAATATGATGTGAGGATGCATTAATGCTTCAGGTTTAGTAAATAAACCTAAAAAACATTTATTTTCCATTCGGCGCCATTGCGTAATAAAAGTTTTTTGACTTATTTACTTAACCTGATGCATTAATGCAACGTCATATCATATTTTTCCAGGTATTTTGTTCTTCTTTAATTTATAAAAAAAATATTGCTCTATACCTTATATTTTTTTAGAAATTTAAGATAAATGTCTAAAACGGGGTATGCTTATTAATAATAATAATAATAATGGGATGATTTGTATAGCGCCGTTTTTGTGATAACCTCACCTCAAGGGCGCTTTGAGTTTATTGTTATTTTATGTCGTGAGACTCGCGGAATAGATGAGTTTTGAGGTGTATTTTGAATTGGTCAAGGTTGTCAATTCGTCTCAGATGAGGTGGTAGTTTATTCCACGAAGCTGGGCCAGCCACCGCAAAAGCACGATCGCCAAAATTTGTGGTGTTAACTCTATTGATTTCAGTTAACTTGCCGGCCATGGTTGTGGTGGCTGACCGGAGTGTTACTTGTCGGTCGTTTGCAGTAAAAGGGATGCAGAGCTCTGTTAGATAAGTGGGAGCAATGCCATGGATTGCTTTGAATGTCAGCAAACATAGTTTGAACTTGACTCTCTCTGGGACTTTCAACCAGTGGAGGTTTCGAAGATGGTGAGAGATGTGAGAGAATTTTGCAGCTCCGGTGATAAGCCTGGCCGCTGCGTTGAAGACGGATTGAAGTTTGTTTAGCTCGAGTTTTGGGAGGTTTGCGTAGATGCCATTACAGTAGTCTAAGCGAGAAATAACGAATGAGTTTACTAAAGATTTCGTTGCTTCTACGGGAATATTTCGTCTGATGGATTTTATACGTCGTAGGTGGTAGAAAGCAGAAGATGTTGTGTTGTTTATTTGTTTTTTGAGGCTCAGGCTGGAATCGAGATGTATTCCGAGAAGTTTAACTGTGGATTTTGGAGTAATGTCAGTGTCTGCGACTGAGATGGGAGTGTTGTCTATGTGATGTTGCCGGCGGCATGTGGCCGTCCAGAGAAATTCGGTTTTAGTTGGATTTAATTTTAGTTTATTAGAGGACATCCACCGCTCTATTTCTCCGATACATAGACAAATTTTGTCTTTTAGAAGCAAAGATTCACTTGGAGTCGAGTAAAAGTACAGCTGCCAGTCGTCAGCGTAGCAATGTGCGAGAAGACCGTGAGATTTTACTATATTAAAGATGTCTTTTGTGTATAGCGTGAAAAGTAGCGGGCCAAGCACGGAGCCCTGGGGAACACCTGTCATCACCTTTGAAGGGGAAGACTTTTCTTTATTTATAGTTATGCTTTGAGAGCGATTTTGTAAATAGGATTTCAGCCACAAGTGGGCTTTACCCTGAAATCCGTAGGATATGTTCAGTCTGTTTAGAAGAAACGGATGGTCGACTGTGTCAAAGGCTGCGCTCATATCCAGGAATGAAAGAAGAACTAGATTGCCTGTTTCTGTTGCTAGGATTACATCTGAAAGTAATCGAAGGAGACCCGTTTCTGTGGAGTGGTGCTTTCTGTATGCAGACTGGTGGGTGGCGAACATATCTTGTGATTCGATAAAATAGTTGATGCGTGAAGCGACGATTTTCTCTAGTAATTTCGACAAGAAAGATAAGTTGGATACTGGCCTGTAGTTATTTAAATCACCAGGGTCGAGAGATGTCTTTTTTAATATTGGAGTGACTAAGGCCTTCTTGAAGAGGTTTGGTACAACGCCAGAATTCAGGGAGATGTTACATATCTTAGTTATGAAAGGAGACAGTTCGTGAGAACACTTTTTTAGGAGCCATGTTGGAATGGGGTCGAGAGAGCAGTTTTTGGATATTGAGTTTTGGATGATCTTTTGAATTTCAGCTGTATTAGTCTCATCGAATGAGCTAATTTTTGCTTTATTGTTTGCTTCGTAAGATGGTGCATCAGAAGAGGTTGTATTATTGAGAATATTTTGTATTTTGTTATGGAAAAAATTAGAAACGTCATTGGGAGACAGGTCTATAGTTGGCAGTTGTGTCGACTGTCCCAAGACAGAATTGAGGGATCTCCACATGCGTTGGGGGTCGCCTCGTTCAGAGTTGATTTTTTCCGTCCAGTAAGCGTTTTTCTTTGTTTTAATAACGTGTCTGTAGTTATTCTGGGCCTCTATCCATTTATGTCTATCGACTGTTTTTTGTTTTTTAAAAGCTCTCTCTTGTCTTCTCATTTCTCTTTTTGCATTTCTGCATTCCTGGTCGAACCACTTGTCTGAAATTCGAATTTGTCGTCTTGTCGTTTGTTCAGGAGCATGTTTATTTAAAAGGTCTGTCAGTGTATTGTCGTAGCAAACGGTCAGTTCGTCAATTGTGAGAGTTTCAAGTTGATCCAGGTTACATAGAGGAGACTGTTGAAGTTCGAGTTTAAAGTTTTTAATATTGAAATTTCTCCATGCTCGAGATTTTATGGTGTGATATTCTGGTGGATGTGGGGTAAGGTTGATTGTCGTGTAAATAAGTCGGTGATCTGATAGACCAATGTCAGTTATTTGTGGGTCTAGCTCCTCGTTGCCAGCTCTGCATATTAACAAATCGAGTATTCCCCCGGCGTCATGTGTCGGTTTTTGAATGTATTGTGCTAGTCCAAAGGATGTTAGTATATCAATAAATCTGACTCTGATTGGGTTAGTATATTGCTCCAAGTGAATGTTAAAATCTCCCGTTATATAAATATGTTGCGTGTTAATTAATATAGTTTTTCCTAATAGAAGAGAGAGTTCATTAAAAAATAAATCTGTCACAGGTTTTGATCCAGGTCTATATATGGTGATGATGATGAAATAGGAACTGCCAGAAGATATCCGACATCCTAAACACTCGAAGCTCTGGAATTCTCCTATTGGGATTTTGGCGATACGTAATCCTTGTGTTCCAATTAAGGCGATTCCTCCGTGATTCGTCTTGAGTGTGTTGGTATGTTGTTTTCGCTGTCTGGCTTCCTCGACGACGATGAGACCCTGAGAGTGAAGCCTTTTCAGTGACACGGTGTTGTGGTCATCGTGCCATGTTTCTGTTACACACAAAACGTTGAGCTTGTTTTGACGGATAACATCCACGATATCCTCCGCTTTGTTGTTTAGGGACCGCGCATTCCAGTGTCCGATGGCCACTCTTCTGGGAATGGGCACTCCATGGCGCTTTGACAATGGGTGGTCGATTTTTGATTGAAGAGATGATGTAAGTGGTTTGATTATATTTTGCATGGTATGTTGTTCCAAAGAGAGTGTTTTCTTATGTTTTCCTCCACGGCATCCTCGCTGTCGTTTAATGAATTTCTTTTGTAAATTTGCATTCCGGGTTATGTCAATAATATTTTGCTGTAGATTTTTTGTGTTGTATTTAAGGCTAAGTAGGTATTCGTGGGTATACTTATGTATTATGGGGTGTCGATGGCTGCATTCCATAGTGGTCGTCGTCGGTCAAAATCCGTCCAACATGTGGTCAATATCTGTGGGCTGTTATACCCAACACCTAAACATTTGTATTCACTGGGTGCACATGTGTTTGACCTGCTATAATACAAAAAATGAACCTGCCCCGAATGGGTCCGTTTCGTATCACCGATGCTAACACTAAACTTGTCAAAGTCAAAATTTATTTAAAATATTCACTGAGTTTTGTAACTGTTTTTGTTTTGTACCTCTATAAATACATAAAAATATACTGAAAAATTATATCACAAAGCACTCACAATTGTTTTACTAGTAGTCTTGCACAACTTTTATAACTAAAAATTTGGAATACCCGGTGTAAATCTAAATATTCCACGGAGCACAATGAATTGCGCCCGGCCGCTACGGAGCGCCAGGAATTAATTATTATTTTCTTATAAGAATATATACAGAACATAATCAAAAAGTTAAGGTATATTTCTCTTTATTAATATCCAAACTAACTAGGTTATTTTTTTCAAAATGTTTCGTTTAGTAATAATGATGGTATATCAAATTGAAAAAATAGGTACGTTGGCAGCAGTCACCCTCTTAAGTTTGTTTTCTTTATTATAAAGAATACGAATTTCACTTACAAGTATGTATAATATTGGCAGCATCATCCTTGTGATCTTAATATCCCAAATTGTTATTCAAGATAACTGAATCCGCATTAACAATAGAACTTTTATTAGACCACAGACTGCAGTCAAGTGTAACAAATATATAATAAGACACTATTGGGTGGGCAAAACTCTCGCAAAATGTATTGTGCAAATAGTTAGGGTTGTCAAAACTTCTAGGAAACGATTCGGGACTATTCTACAAACTTCAATGCCAAAAAATATTTATAGTGTAATGATTTAAAACATTTTTGAACATCAACAAAACACAGGGTAAAAGAAAACAAAATATTTTTGAAGTATTTGAAAAAACTAGAAAAAAACAGGTATAAAATATGAAAATAAAAACCTTGTAAAAATGAATTTTTTTTTTAAATAAAATATATATCGTGATAGTATATTCAACTCTGAAATACAGCATTTCAACTTCATCAATTAAGGAATGTATTGACAGACTAACCAAGCTTTTTGTCATTCTTGGTTATTTCTCTAATGCTCTACATGTAAAAACATTTGAATTCGATGAAAGTCTGTACATGTGAACCTTCTATTCGCATTCTTTGATTATTCTTTTAACACTAAGGAGCCAAGATTGCTTATCAAGAATTCTTGAGCTACTCTTTGTGCTATTTTTTTTAAATTACAGTCTCCATATTATGCAGAGTGGGAAGTGAAAGTAGTTGTGAGAATTTTTAACTCAAGTTAGGTGGGTTTATTTTTTCGCTCTATCATATTTTGAAATTGAGTTCGAATTTGCAAAATTATGCAATTTGCCAACGAGATTAACATGTACAGGATCCCTTACATAGCACTACACACCCGACCCGAAGGAAGACGACCACCAGGCAGACCACCAAAGAGGTGGAAGGACAGCTGGGACTCAACCTCGTAGGAAAACAACGTCTCTACAAATAACAGGCCCTTAGGCCTAACATAAGAAGAAGATTAACATGTACACAAAATAGTTTATACAATAAAGGTCACAAAATGTATCAAAGTTTACCACCGAACATAAAAGAAACCACAACACTTATTGGTTAGTTGGAAGAAATTGCCATACGGCAATAAACTCGCCACTAGCGCAGGGTGCAAGGAAGTGTTCATTATTTATTTATTTATTAAAAATATAAAAAAATGCGCAAATGTACATAAAGCAAAATAAAGCATAGGGTCGAAAGAAAGGGTGAAAAATCTCCTCTGCATATGTAGTGCCTGCCTGATACTAAGAGCTAAATATTATAAGAACATTATTGTACGATACGATATTGTCATGTATGATAACAGTACCGTACCTACATACGGGTCGTATGACAACCCTAGCAGTACTGAAAATTTGCGTAAGATTTTAAGTTGGAGTAGGTACCTACCTATTCACATACATATGTATGAATGAAAGGATTTTCACGTTCATTCGCACAATACGAAAACTCCGCTGTTTGCCGAGAAACTATTTTTTGCCGTGAAGGATTTGATCCATTCGGAGTATGAGTTCATAAACAAGACACAGGTCCAGGTCACTGCTGCTGTGAGTTTATCTCGTACAGCTTGCGTGCAAAGTTGGGATAGCTGGAATAAATCTCTCTGCGGTGGAGTAAATCCTTTAGGCAGTGAAATAAATCTGTTTGCTTTATAAACAGAAAGCAGTCGAGCCTTAAAAAATAATTATAGTTATATATTTTTTGTTTACATTGTGTACCTACTTCTTTTACTTCTGACCATCGATCTAACTCTACACTCAAATCCAATCGCAATTTTCGATAAGAACCCATTCTTTGAATGGAGAATCAGAAAGCATGAAGGTATGTTTCATTCGTAATATTATTAATTTGGACTGTATTCGGACTGTATAAGGACTGTTTCTTTCACTAAAATAAAAACAAAATTCTCAATAGATGGCGTTACAAAAAGGTTTCTTCGTTACTTTATAGATGACGATATTAAAAATAGCTCATTTTCAAACGATCTGTTTCTGATTTTTAAAATAAATAGAACTTTCAAAATTGCCCTGATAAGGGAACTCAATATGAAGACATAATTGGTGAACGTTGCGCAAGCGCATAAAGTGATGACGTATACCAGCCGATGACGGGTGGTAAGCCCTGTAGGTACCTTGAGTTCCTGGTTCTTCTACAATATTCCAACTTCGTATCTATTGATATTTTAAAAATATGTCAAAAAAATTGGATTGATAAAAATACAAGTTGTAAAAAAAGTTGTCAACTATCCTTTTCACAAAAAAATATATAAATAAATAAATAAAACGAAAACAATTATTATTTACGTTACTTCTTGAAAAGTTTCTGCATTCTTAAACTTACTTATTTACTGCTAACCACTTTCGTACCAATACTGGACATAAACCTCTTCTAATCCTTACCAATATCTTCTATTTTGGGCTAGCTGTTGCCATCTTTAATCTAAAATGTCATTTGTCCACCTTTTTGTGGGCTTCCTACGCCTCTGTTACTGTTCCAGATCATTTTCTTGGGAACCATCCTACACTGTCTTGTCTCGCCCATTCCTTTGTTGCTCTTTCTGAGATGTTGATAATCATTCTTCGACGTCTAATCTCTTCATTTTTAGGACCACTTTTAATTGAGACAGGGTTTTTTTGAAGGATGAATAATATGTCAACAAGCAAATGTATACCAACGTCCTACATAATATTGTAGGTGTAAAATAATAAAATATATTATATTTTATTATTTTATTTTAATTCTTCAAGGTAACATGCAGATTCTCTATAGTAAACATAAAAATTGAAAATAAATTGACAACAACAAAACCAAGATTGTAAAACCGAGGGTCTTAAAAAGGTCTTAAAAAAATAACACTACGAAAATTACCTAAATAAGGATACACAAAAAATCAATATAAATTAAGCAAATAAATATATGTATACAATTTAGGATGTTTAGTACAGAATTTCACAGTCTTCTACTCCACTCTATAGAGAACACTTGTGAACATGTAGTTCTATTCATTCCTGGAGCGGCTGCTCGTACCATCAAGCAGATTTCACACCACTACCACAAAGAGTCCAACCACAAACATGGAGGCCAGTCAATCATGGCGAGGGTTTAACAACAGTACACGATACTACGTGACTCGACAGGGAACCTTCACGACGCATTGTAGTACTTTCA
Source organism: Molanna angustata (assembly GCA_963576475.1). Lineage (NCBI taxonomy): Eukaryota > Metazoa > Arthropoda > Insecta > Trichoptera > Molannidae > Molanna > Molanna angustata. The sequence continues at coordinate 13,041,548 of OY754975.1, forward strand.
GTTCTTCGATGACGTGACGATTCACCGTCGAGCGAGATATTAAGGCGTCTGCCCTGCTTTTCCATTTTTCGACTTTTTGCTCAGAATCCTAGGATGGGGCTGCGGCCACCCCCAACTTTACTGGCTAGACCCCTATGGCCGCGACCTAGCCCCCCCCATGATGTTTGGAACAGGACAATGGATAGGAATGGGAAAATTAGGAAAAGAAAATCAATCATTGAGAAAGCCTCAACATATTCTTAAAAATTTCCGGTGAGCCAAACATGTCAAGACCTCTTTACTTTGCATCAAACTGCTTACATGCTCTATAAACAAAAACATTCTCAGCATAGCTCGTTTTTTGAACAAGAGGCATTTTGAATAAATTCTCACCCTTTGTTAATCTCGCAGAGACTCCAAGGTTAATATTTCCTAATAAAAATTAAGAGTTTTAATGCGATTATTCAATACGTTATATAGAAAAATCAAATGTCATTTATCCACAATAAACGAAATCGATTGGACAAGATTCGAACCCGGGTACTCAAAACATGTAGATACATTATCACTCTGCCTCCGACTCACCTAAGTTATTAACTAAAAATCTAATTACTTTTTACATTGTCCATGTCCCTTTTTTAGCCTTCACAATTAAAAATATATGTACTTATACTATACGTGTATCATATGATAATGAAAGACTTTGAAAAGCGCAGATTTTTATCGGAATGAATCTTAATAATTTCGTACAATAATATTCTCAGGCCCGAATATATTTGAATCGACAATGCTTTCTTTTTTATAACCATAATTCAAAGAAATTAAAAATGAATTAATGAATTCATTATGGATAAAACAATAAGTTTGTATTCTTTAATAAATATAATATGTGTGTAAAACCCTGGAAAAGTTCTTTTGTGAAATGAGCAAATTAACTTTAGGTATATAAATGTAACCTAGAAAAAAAACCATAATAGAATTCCCGGGGTTATCAGCGAAACATATATAATATATTTTTTTCTTTTTTGTGAAAATTTATAGCACATTTGAATGGCAACAAATCTGATTAAACAAAAGAGTTACGCACCCATTTTAAATGAGTTTTCATTTTATTCGCGTTTCCTTTGTGAAATTTATAATTGTTCGTTTTGAATTAGTTTTTATGAGAACTGCCTTCAACGCTGTTTAATACCCACTTAATTGAACGAATTCCTTACTATCACTTATTAATTAACAGGTACAAATTTCAACGTTATGCCTCTATAAGGTACAGTTTGGTTTTTGACGTTAGTTGGTGACGTCACTGTATGCGACTGTCGCATGTAGTGACGATATTTGAAAATAATATACTATTCATAATGGATGTTGTGGTACACAATTTTTTTATTAATTAATTTAAGATTATAAACAGTCGCAATTGCAAAATACATTAAATAAGACAGTTAATAAAAAGTAAGTTACGTAAGTTAGTTAGTTAGTTAAGTTACTCACATAAAGACTATAAAATTTAAGAAAAATTTTACAAGACAATACATGAATGATGTTGAATCTGAATCAAAAGGATATAGAAAAGGATCAAAAGGAAAGATTATCTTTTGTGTAACTCCACTTATGTAAATATGGTTAAGGTAGAAAATTCCTTTGAAAAATTCTTTATTCTGGATTTTTTTATGTAATTCTGGTTTTTGAATTAGTATTTTTTTTTTTCATTTTTCGCTCGGTGTACAAACTAGCCTATTCAAGGAACTTGATATCGGTAAAAATAGGGAGGCTCCGCTGGTTAGGACATGTTCATCGTACGGACGATGGCCAGACTCCAAAATGAATCCTCACAACACGTCCTGATGAGGGAAGGTGAGGTGTGGGAAGGCCTTAACTACGATGGATTGATGGATTCGAGAGGGACCCTCAGACAGAGTGCAATGGTGACGATTCCTCGAGGAGGCCAGGGCCCATCCTGGGTTGTAGAGTTACTGCCGATGCTGTATAAACTAGAAAATCCAAAACATATTCAAGTTGTTAAGTATATAGATATTATTTTTTTGTTCCGTTACCGATACGCATGAATATTTTTTAAAAAGCCCTTGTGATTTTTTTATTGCATCGATTTTCAAACAAATCCGCCTCGGCAACAAGAGTGTCACAACACATAAAAATACGAAATTAACTTATGTATGCCATAAGATCGGCTTTCTTGAACTTCATCTGCAAACTTTATCTTTGTGAATTCCTTGAGGTGGTTTGGACATATTGAAAGAATGAATGATGAACGACTGACCAAAAAAATATACATGGGTGTAAGAGATGGAGTGAATAGCAGGGGCCGCCCCAGAAAGGGATGGCATGACCATGTGAATGATATTTTGAAAGAAGGAAATATAAGAAGCTTGAATAATCGACAAGCATGTATGAAACGATGCATGGATGTAAAGGAAGCTAAGAATGTATGCAAAAATAGAGGAGTATGGCGCTCGGTTCTCTCTGCTTACCCCGTAAGGGATATGGCGTGATGGTATGTATGTATGTATGTATCTGCAAAAAAACGTCATAATTATAGTGCAGTTCCTTGCCGAGATATGACGCAAAATACTATGTTTTACTGAGCCAGTTGTCTAACATCTGCGGCAACTATAGTGTCATATTTATTTTATTTATTTATTTGAATCTTCTTGTACATACAATTTGTACACTGGCGGGCTAGTACAGAGTGGACGTGCGTTTGGTGTGTTTAGTAGTGTCATAACCTGTGTAATAACCCTGTTGCGGTAAATAACATTGATGTGTTTACTTTTATTTCGGCAAAAATAGAGACACAATATGTGATATGACAATAGTTTTGAGTAATTCTTATGAAATGTTATAAAGATAGCGTATAAAACAGTCGCAACAATATGATAATTAAACATAAATTTAAATTATTTCATGTAAATATCATTCATTTTGTCTAAAGAAGACACACCAGGGGGGCAAGTCTGGTTCGACCGGCGAAATCAAAACCCCAGTGAATACCCATATCATGGATATAATTATCGTATGGAGTTCTATGACATCTAATGATATTGTAGAATTCCATGTACCTAATAATTATATCCATGGTATGGGTAAACAAGGAGGGTTTTCATTTCGACGGTCAATCAGACTAGCCCCCCTGGAGAACTTTTTAAAAAAATATACAAATGATCAAAAGATTTTTATGTGTGTGAAAATATTATAAAAGTACATTGATTAATCTAATTAAATATAGCATTCTCATTTATTTTATTTTATTTTATTTCAGAAAACTACAGCTTTGTTAATTGTTTCGTTACATTTGGTGATTTAAAAATTACCACAAGCCAATATTGTTTTCTTCAATTTAAATGAATGAATTACAAATAACTATTATGCTGAGCAGTAGGTAAAAGAATAACAATTATAAGAGAAGAAAAAATAAATTGATAATAAAAAAAATACAATTCATAATGAAAATAAAATGGGGAAAAGGAGGGATTATTGGAGTGAATTAGGGAACTGGGTTGAAAAACATCTTTACTTGTTTACGGTAAGTTTATATGGAGTCATGGAAAATTTCAGTGTGTTTAAATTTTAGATTATTTTCACGTTGAATTCTGTAAATAGTCGAGTGATATCTGTAATTAGTATGGCAAATAGGTAGATGAAATAAATTTTAGGACGGGTGTGCCTGTTTGGTACGTGGAGTGATACAGTGCTTAGTAAATCGGGGGAGTCAATAAGTTGTTGCATATTTTATACAGTAACAGTTGATCGAATAAGGTCCTTCTGTCTTGCAATGTGTTTAATTTGAAGAATTCTGTAGATAATTTATAATAAGTATGTTCTATGAATAGTCGTCTCTCTAAATAAATATAGTATATTTAAATGAGATTTTCTGATAGATACAAGAAATATTAAAATGCGAATTCCCAAAAACTTTTTGTGTTGTGACACACTCGTTGCCGATGCGCGAAATGTTTTTGGTAGATAGGTACATACAATATTCATTACTGGTGCAAAAATGTGCATGAAAATTGCAATTTATAGTAAAAACACTATTTATAATTTAATATTTTTATGATTGCATATGCACAAAAATTGGTTTTTTCCCTTTCGGTAGTCAATGCTTTCATGATTCTCCTATTAATAAATAATATATATTTTTTAACAGATTTTTAATTATCTCAATAGAGACGAAGTTGGAATATTTACTGTAGGAGAACCGGGAAATCAAGGCACCTACAGGGCTTACGACCTGTCATCGGCTGGTTTACGTGATCACTTTATGCGCTTGCGCAACGTTCACCAATTATGCCTTTTTAATGAGATCCCTATCAATTCAATTTTGAAACTTCTATATATTGTAATACTGAAATTCTTTTCGCTTGAAAATAAGGAATTTTTACTACAGCCATCTATGGGTGAAATTATGAACAACAATATTATTATTTTTTTTTTTTTTTATTTATTTTGTTGTAACGCCATCTATTGAGAGAATTGGTTTTTTTGTAAATAATGAAAGCTACAATTCTTATATGTGAGGTGACAATGCATTTTTCGCATAGAAGTCACCCCTGAATTGCGCCAGACTTATAAGGTCATTTTTGTCTTATTTACCTACTTGTACCAATGTGTAAGTAATCGAATATATTTTTATTATAGCATATGCGCAAACATTGGATTTTTTTCCCTGTCGGGAGTCCAAGATTATCTTTGACTCCCGACAGGGAAAAAAATCCAATGTTTGCGCATATGCAATAATAAAAATATATTCAAATAATATATAATTCCCGCTTCCTCTCTCTTTTGATATTAAAAAAATATTCATTTGATTATAAATTGAATGAACAAATGATTAAAATTACTCAACAGCAAAAGAGCACTAAAGCGAAAAGTGTGAAGGTAAATTTGATAAGAGCATTTGACAAAACTCCACTCTTTTATCTCAAGATAACGTTTTTGGATAATTTAATCTGAAGAACACGCAGTAAATTTATTCCATTCCAGGAGGCAAGAGGAACTAATTTAGTAGTTTAAACGATGTTAGGTCAAATCTGGACCCTCTCGATGAGATGGAAGCTTTTTGCCCGTCCTTTGAAACTGCTTTGTCTTGTCTTCTTCAATTGCCTAAATCGAATTAACATGAAGCATTACGAAAGCAATCTTCCCTTTGACTGGTGTACGAAGAAAGACTTTTGAGAACACTCAAGATTCAATATTCATTAACTTCTTTATGTTGAAGGGAGCTCTGATGATACTAGTAAGAATAAAATTGATGTATTTAAACAACTGCAACAGAATTTGAATTCATTTATTGTAAAATAATTTTGAAATAAATCTCTTTTGTACATACATAAATACCATCACGCCAGGCAGGTAGGCAGAGAGAACCCAACACCAAACTCCAGATCTTGATATACATGTTTTGCCTCATTTACATGCATGCATCGCGTCATACATGCTCTCCTATTATTCTGACTTTGTATATTACCATCTTTCAAAATCTCATTTATATGATTGTGCCAACTCTTTCTCGGCCGGCCCCTACTTCTCATTCCACTCTTTTCAGCCTTGTATACTTTCTTTGTCAGGCGTTCATCGCTCATTCTCTCTAAATGTCCGAAACATCGCGGAGCACTTATCTTCATTCTAATTTTAACTTCTATATGAGTTGTATATCTGGCCGAAATAAAATAATGATTCAACCATAAAAAATAAGCTAAAATTTAAATTTAATAATGACAATATAAATTGATGACAAATAATACTTAGACATGTAAGAAGCGTGAACAACAGACAAACTTGTATGAGACTATGCATGGATGTTGAAGAGGCGACGAATATGTGTCAAGATATAAAAATGTGGCTTTCCGTTTTCTCTGCCTACCCCGTGAGGGACATGGCGTGATGTATGTATAATTCTTAGAAATCATATCATGGATATCTTGAGATATTGTAGATCTCAATAGAATAATTATATCCATGGTTTATCATGGGGGTTTTGATCCCACCGTTTAACCGGACTTGACCTCTAGTTGAAAAATAGTATACTACTTATAGTACCTACCTATTCTGATCATAATAAACTTCAATTTTATTCAATAAGAATACAAAATAAATTAATTTGAATTTTATGGTCTTGTTTTTTGTATTTCTATAAATTAAATACGTATGTATTTAAACAATAAAATATATACGGAAATAAAATACATATATCCAGACATAAATTTACATCCAGGTTCTTGTCATTTTAAGACTATATATAGATTTTGAATTATTTACTTAAATTATGTATAGTATATTGTAGGTGAAATCTGAAAAGATATTTTACCTACACAAAATAATATTTAGTGCTTCTTAAAAGTATTCGAAATTAATATTTATAATATGTTGGTGTTGACAGTCAAATAAAAAAAATATCATCACAAAATATCATAGGGCAGAAATACAATAATTCTAATTACATGCCAATAGAAAATAAAATATTGACAAAATAAATTTGAAACATAATATTATTTAAATGAAAAATAATATGAGTATTTGTATATTTTCTCGGAATGTGTTTTTACTAGATCTAGGTATCACATTATATTATTTTCTGTATTCTTTATTTTTAAATCACAACGTCATTGAAATATAATATTGTGAACGAAAATTTTTTTTTATTCTTTTTGTTTTTGTGCTGACTTTTACATAATGTTAATACCTAATAGTTTTTTTTTTATAAACTACCTATAGTATATTTGATTACTTACTTTGTATAAACTACGTTATTGAAATTAAAATTGAAACAGCGACCGGTTTCGGAACTAATCATTCCCTCTTCGGGCAGATTTTCATCTGTTGAGGAGGGAACGGTTAATTCCGAAATCAGTCGGAATTTCAATTTCAATAACGTGGTTTATATGAAATAATAAAATATAAATTATACATAGGTATCTGAATGTTCTACATTATTTTTTCATTTTCACAAGTTAGTTAATACATTGTTAGGATCTTCTCGTAAAGTTTCTTTTCAAAGATAATTATTTTCTTACAAATTATATTTAAGGCAAATAATGCTGTTTTCCATTAATTATCTATAGATGGCAATAAAATTATATAAGTTAAATTATATACAAAATACTTCAGTTCATACGTACGTGTAGGCAAAAGGCATAAAGTCACAAGTCTAGTGTAAAGCCACTAAAAATTGCCCAAAATTGATTCTTAAAGTTTATCTTTGAGGAATGTAATATTATGAATATAAAACAGTTATATACCACACAAACACTTGTTAAGTTCTTCATTAATATTAACTCTGTTGAAAGAACTCAACAAATCCGAGCAACTAGAACTGGCACATCACATAACTTCATGGCAATTTCTCCTAAAACTTATTTTGGTCAAAGATATTATAATATTATTAATGTTTAATGTATTTTATTAATAATTAATTTATTAATAATTAATGTTTTTTAATAAAGTTTTTAATAAAGATATTATAATTTTCAGGCTCCTCTTTTGTTTAATGTCCTTCCTGTCCATATTAAAACATGTAATTCCTTACACCAATTTAAAGGGAATATTTAGGCGTTTGTATGGACAGAGGATTGTAAAAGTGTGTTTTCTTCCTTGACATTCTTTGATTGAACTGATATTTTTATTTTTAACTTTTATTATTTTTGTTATTTTATATTTTTTATTTCTTATATATTTTTTCTTCATCTACATTAATCATGGTCGCCCTATACATTTAATACATTTTGTTTTGTATCGATATATACCTATATAATATGTACATATGTACTGTTGATATCTATTATTGTTGTAAAATGTTAGACTAAGTAAACTCTGTATTTATGTCGCTCACAAAAATGTGATTATATTTAACCTCGATACAGGTTTTTTCCTAGTGAGGTTGAATACATTTGTTTTGTATAGATATATACCTATATAATTTTTTTTTTTTTTAATAAAAAATGAATATGTCCTTGTTAAACAAGTACATATACATCTTCCTACGTTCCCTAAAATAAACATAAATGCTTGTGCTATAGGTGAACGAAATGGGTCCATGCAGGATTCGAACTCGCGACCACTGGATTACTAACCCAGCGTGCTAACCGCTCTGCCATCGACCCATCTAATAATATGTACATACTGATGATATCTATTATTGTTGTAAAATGTTAGACTAAGTAAACTCTGTATTTATGTCGCTCACAAAAATGTGATTATATTTAACCTCGATACAGGTTTTTTCCTAGTGAGGTTGAATACATTTGTTTTGTATAGATATATACCTATATAATATGTACATACTGTTGATATCTATTATTGTTGTAAAATGTTAGACTAAGTAAACTCTGTATTTATGTCGCTCACAAAAATGTGATTATATTTAACCTCGATACAGGTTTTTTCCTAGTGAGGTTGAGGACATTTGTGTTTTAATTTCCAAAATATTATTTGTGAGATGAAATAAATAAATAAATAAAATCTATATTATTTATCTTGTTGATTTAAACGTATTTATTTTAAGTACCTATGTAATTTTATAGTGTTGTCGTAATTTTATTGTTCTTTTATAGTTCCACCTGGATATTTTTCTTTTACTGAAGAGAAAATATTATTTCATTCTGAGATAATTCCTTTCGTGTGTCGGTACTGTATATGTAGAGAGTAGGCACTTTCGTTGTATTTTCTCCGGAAAATTTGTTTGGATAGTGAAGGATCTATTAAGCATAAGAGTCCTTATATTTCTTCTTAGTTTCATAGGACACAGCTGCAAGGGACAAATAATAGAGTCTGAAGTCCTCCTTCCTAATATTGCGTAGGACGATGAAAGGATTGAAGAGTCTCTTACGTTAATTCTCATCGAATCTCTACTGTAGGTAGGTACCTCGGTGGTATAATTTAACTTTGTAAATATTTCTGAAAACGTGTTGAGTTATTGTTGTTTCATTATCACGCTTATTTTTGTATCTTATTTGTTCTGAATGTTTTTCATTCGCCTTTTAGCATTTCTCGAATAAGAGATTATGGAAATTAAAAATTCTGAACTAGGTATTTATAATCATATATCACTAGAGTTCATAAAAAGATGATTTTGGCGTCCGATTTGAAAAAAAAAATAGACTAAATTTAGTTTGTCGATCGACAATTCTTGATAGAACTCCATTGTATGTAGATATAATTATTATAATACTTGGTAAAAAAAATACTTCGAATTAGTTCTATTTCGTGCAAGGCACTCTACAAGACTGAGACTAGTTGTTATGTCCAAAATTCATATGACAGGTGTAAAATGTTGGTTTTTGAACGGTTGAAAATTTAGTTATATAATGCAAATGAATATATACAAATCTACGTTATAATACAATGAAAGTAGTTGGGTCACTGGTTGTAGTCCCCTGTGTCTATTAGGTCTGTAACAAAAGAAAACGACAGCAGTAAAATTCGAAAAGTAAATAATATTGTATTTATTGGTTTATTATTATCTTTTAAGTGTGGTTAGAACCAATGTATTTCATAGATATTTAGTATGTAGTTATAATTAGGAACAGCTAAATTTTAATCTCCATTTGCATTTAACAACAAAGGAAGGTATATGTCTGTCTAACCCATCGGTTTCAATAATGATAATGATAATAATCGGTTTCAATAATAAAAGAATAGACAATTGTTCACCTAGTTCATTCGTCGAATAATATGAAAAATCAATATTAAATATGTAATAATATACGCTTCCTAGCACCCTGCGCAAATGCTGAACATATCGCAAGAGCATAAAGTGATCACTTTTTTTAGCTGATAAACGGCTGTAAGCCCTTAGGTAATTGTTTTATTTTTCGGTTTTTTCCTAGAAGAAATTTAGGGGAGACCCTCCTAATTTGACGATGTTAAGGGATTTGTAAGATATCTCCTTTGATGGAATGTTTATTTAAAAAAAAATGTTTGCTTTATTATAGATAATACATATATTTGCCTACAATAATACAAACATTATTTTTTTGCGAAAACATAAGGATTTATAGATAAATTGTTTTTTAAAAACATCCTCAAATTCGTCATCTTACCCGTATAACGGGTAAGATGACTATATGCATAGGGAAAGTTGACGAATTGCACCACAGTATGGGATATGTCTTACAATTCTAGATAAAATTAAAAAGATAAAGGATTAAAACATTTTTTTTGCATTTAAATACGAGTTGACACATAATATCATATATATGTACTGTACCTAAATAATTTTAAAGTCAACATGAAATAAGGAAATCTCTTTCCGTCTTTCTTTCATATGTGTACGGCATTTAATCTAAGATAAAAATTAAATATTAACATTAAGTCAGTCAAGTTATAAGGTTATTTACATTATATGTACTTAGGAATATATTTAGAACATAATAAGTAACTATTATAAAAAAAAATTAAAGACACCTGCTTCACTAGACAGAGTCTGTTCCGATGCTGTAACTTACCTGTAAAGTGTGAAACTTGTTACATTTTATAATATTGATCAACCTTAACAATAAAAAAAGTTTACATGTAAGAAGCGTGAACAACAGACAAACTTGTATGAGACTATGCATGGATGTTGAAGAGGCGACGAATATGTGTCAAGATATAAAAATGTGGCTTTCCGTTTTCTCTGCCTACCCCGTGAGGGACATGGCGTGATGTATGTATAATTCTTAGAAATCATATCATGGATATCTTGAGATATTGTAGATCTCAATAGAATAATTATATCCATGGTTTATCATGGGGGTTTTGATCCCACCGTTTAACCGGACTTGACCTCTAGTTGAAAAATAGTATACTACTTATTAAAACATTTTTTTGCATTTAAATACGAGTTGACACATAATATCATATATATGTACTGTACCTAAATAATTTTAAAGTCAACATGAAATAAGGAAATCTCTTTCCGTCTTTCTTTCATATGTGTACGGCATTTAATCTAAGATAAAAATTAAATATTAACATTAAGTCAGTCAAGTTATAAGGTTATTTACATTATATGTACTTAGGAATATATTTAGAACATAATAAGTAACTATTATAAAAAAAAATTAAAGACACCTGCTTCACTAGACAGAGTCTGTTCCGATGCTGTAACTTACCTGTAAAGTGTGAAACTTGTTACATTTTATAATATTGATCAACCTTAACAATAAAAAAAGTTTACAATAGAAGATGACAACCAAAAATATAATATGTATTATGCAGGATAAGATGACGAATTCGTCAACTTACCCGTGTCATCTTTCCCGTGAGTGACATTTAAAAAAATATACAAATATAATTCATAAATATAATATTAATAATTTAAATTAACTTACATGATATAGTAAAATACACCTTTATTTTAAATATGTAAACAGTTTTTGCTTCAGTATACCGATAATTTTTAAAACACTATTTTAAAACATTGTTTTTTTACATCAACGACTCAAAAAACAACAAAATGCGGTTCATATGCAAACACTTTGCCGAAACGAGACAGACTGATTTGATCTGTAGTCAGTATACTATTCTATATTCTTTTCATCGTATAGTGTATTTTCACTTATGCATTACACAGAAAAAAAAGAGCATTCGTCATCTTAGGTACTTCGTCAACTTTGGCAAGTCTCTCCTACGTTATTTTGTTTCTATGATGATTTTATTAATTGTAATAATAACGTTGGTACACTTGGAAAAAATGCTGTATGTGAGTGAGAAGAACTTTAAGTATATTTTTTTATCACCATTTGTTTTAAAAACATTCCAAAGATCTATTCTCTGTGAAATAAGAAGTCGTTCAAAAAATAAAATAAAAATATGGGATATAACGGTTTAAATGGTTTATTTTAAACGTTACAGAATTTATAACAAAGTCACTGGATGCAAAAAATAAATGTATTGGTATATATCTAGATCTTGCCAAAGCATTCGATTCTGTCTCACATAAAATATTAATTCAAAAAATTAGGAAAATAACCAGTAATGAGTTGACTATAAAATGGTTCCAGTCATATTTAAGAAACAGAATGCAGGCGGTCAGATTGGGTGGCGTAATTAGTTCATTCTCTCCAATTGAATATGGGGTACCTCAAGGAAGTGTATTGGGACCAACGCTGTTTCTTCTTTTTATAAATGATATGAATAAATTGGATATTGGTGGTCCCATAATTTCTTTTGCTGATTGGGCTCAAACGCATTCTATTGCTGAGCAGGGAATGATCATCGTAAAAAAATGGCTAGATAATAATTTACTGACATTAAATATCGGAAAAACCAAATATATGACATTTAGCATAGATAATCGACAACAACCTGAGGAGTCCTCTTCATCTATTACTATCCATAATAACTGTGATTTTCCTCTAAACTGCTCCTGCCCCAAACTACTTAGAGTTAGTAGTTATAAATATCTTGACATAACAATTGACAGAAATCTTCGATGGACAACACATGTGGAGATAACTGCGAAAAAAAAATCGCCAACTGATATATGTTTTTAGAAATATAAGAGAAATTTTCGACCTAAATACGTTAAAAGTGTTGTATTATGCTCTTGGACAAACGTCAGTCTCTTATGGGATTATAGGTTGGGGTGGTTTAGCTAAGACCAACCTACTTCCCATCTCAACCGCGCAAAAATCACTACTCCGGGTCATTTGTCGAAAACCTTTCAGATATCCATCAAATCAGCTTTTTTCGGAATTCAAGGTCCTTGATGTTAGACAACTCTATATTAGAACAATAGTCATTCAACTACATAAAAACCCAGCAATATATAAACCACAATACACCCTTACTTTTAATACAAGAAATAGACATTTGCTGCAACCGACTCATACACAGACTACTTTTGCCCAGAGACACTACACATTTTTAGCACCCAGAATATATAATATGGTTATGTCTGATATCTTGGACTTACAGCCGAGTGGGCATAATTTTGGAAAGCTGGTTACTGATTGGTTGATTCGGAGAGGGAGGGAAGAGTCAGAGAGAGACTTGACGTTTGTCCTAAGATAATTTGAATATAATTTACAATCAAAATCTTTTTCATACACCCTTTTACACATATCCACACATGCAAACACATCCTCACATTAACAAAAACACAAAGACACCTAATAAATTTTTTCATGTACCTATAATTGTATTTTATATGTACTTTTTATATTTTTTTATGACTTAAAATGTGTACTTTTGTACTTTATTATTTGTATTTTTTATATTTTTTGTGCCTTAGATGTTAAGAATTCACGTAGCTGAAATTTATGCTTACTTATTGCCTAGTATTACCTCAGAACAGGCTTTGCCTAGTGAGGTAATAAATTCCATTTATATATTTCATGAACAATATTTTATATTTTATTTTATATTGTATTATGGAAATTAATAAATAAAAAAAATAAAAAAATAAAAATAGTACTACATTGATCAATAGATAGTATCGGTCACTTTATGGCGTCCTTTAATTCATGGACATCTTTTTTGTCGATGTCTTCAATTTTTCGGTCACCAGACGCCGTTTTGTACGGAGTGGATACTTAATTCTTTGATAGTCTTCCAGACCATTACGCTGAAGAGCTTTCGATGGTCTTCCGGTTAACAAACCGCCACTATAATATCTTTCGGGAGTTAACCCCCTTTTGCACGACAAACCATCAAGCTAACATCTCAAATATTGCCCAAAACAATCTTGTTTTGCTACGTAGATTACGATTGTATGTGGATTTCGCCTTATCTCCATAGTTAATGATAATGACTTGGTTTTGACAATAACGATAAGCTCTTTTGATAATTAAGGAGAGTTTTTGAATTCAATTTAATTGGATAGGACGTTGGCAGAGCGGCTAGTAAAAAACATGTATATTCATAGATAGCACAAGCAATCACTTTTTAGGTATAATGACATTTTTAGTAAACCATCGAAACCCTCAGGGTTTATCTGGGTTTGACGATTTCAGGATTTACTAAGTTTACAATAAATATAACGATGTAGGTTCCGACCTACGACAGCCGAGCAACCCATGGAGCTTGCTCCTAGAGCACATAGCTGTCGTCATCGGACCTCATCATGTACCTTTTTAAGTTGGTAAAATATTTGGGCATATAGTGTTTACTAATGCAAGAGCTCACCGTTCCCATGAGAAATTCCCATGTTCTCATGCCATATACATTATTACGCACAGTTAAAATATATTTCTTTAAATAGTTTATTTGTCTAAGGTACGAGGGGCGCTCAATAAAAAGTGAGAATGATTATGTTGACGGAAGTTTTAATTTCATTTATTTACATTTCTCATAAAAAAAATAATGTTGGTTATTATTAGGAGTGAGCTGGATGTCCAATATTACGGATGCACATAACATGGTCATCTTGTCTCGAGTTAAGTTGTTCTGAAATAGTCTAGCCTTTAATCGTTAATCCTCAACCTGTTATCTCCTGATAAGCCTGACTTGATGTTTTTGAATCTCGTATTGTTCGGTACATTCTACTTACCTCAAATAGGAAAACAGTGGTGTGTCTGATGTATATTTAATGAAAATTATATCAGGATGAGATGGTATAGTCGCGTGACGCGCAGAGACGGAGATAACTCGGTAAGATAAACCCTCAATATCCCAGCAAGATCCAGAAGAAGGTGCAGCCACAGCAACATGGTGGTCCAGTATTGAGAAAGAACTTGCAGCACCAGAGTGTTTCCGTTGTGTCAGCCCAGAATAGAAGATCCTGGCGCATACGTCCAAGGAGGCCCGACCCTGGATGAACCGGTATAGAGGGGCAGGAAAAAAGAATAAGATAATATGGAATCTTTTTGTTTTTTTGTTGTTTCAGTTTTATTTTGCAGAAGACTTAATAATATGAAAAGTCACATGAGAATCACGTGTAGGTATAGTGGATATGTATTAAAGGAAACAAAATGATTATCCCATGTCTTTTATACATTGAATACACGTGGTGAGGAAAAGTTTTATAAGGGAAAACATAGGTACACAAGTAACTTCCTTTGTAAAAACATAAATACATTTTCCAGTATTTTTCCAGTCTTAAGAAAACTAGTTTTCCTACGTTTCTGATGACTGTCCCCAGATTTTGTCTTTTCAATTTCTTCACATTTGTTCTGAAAATGAATTTATGTTTGAAAATAAAAGTGATACGATTAATTTTTGATTCTGACTTGTAATTGTCAATTTGTTTATTTGTCGAATCTTATATTCCATTTGTCAATTTGTTCAAAAGAATTTATTATTTAAGTTTTAAGCCATTATCAGCAAGAGTTTGAGAGGCCAGGTCTACATTACTCAGTTTTTTTTTAATTTGATGTCAAAAAACATAAACTTAGAAACTTCGCAGCATATATATTGCATATCATTTGGATGAACTCGGGTTTCTCAAACTTTTATAGAAGGAAAATATTTTTTTATGATAACTTTATGTGTTTAACAGCCTGTATTTCCATTTTTTAATATTTAAAAACAACGAAACACCCCAACAAGATAGTGTTATTTCTTTTAACATAAGATTTTTTTATTAAAAAATATTTGCACTGTAGCAGTACCTACATCTCAAAACTTTTTTTACGATTTTTGTAAAAATTTAATAACGTGACAAAATTGTTTCATACAATTTGTATGGCAGAATAAACAATATCTACGGGGACTCTCAAATATGTAGTTTCATACATAATAGATGCATTACATCAAGCTGTTTACCTATTTGGGGTTGGAAAAAAGGACTGAACTCCACACTATCCTTTCCTGACACCTGAATGTTTTGTATAGGAAAACAAAATATTTTAATATATTTTGGATTTGTAGTTTTACAATTTGGATTTGTAGTTTTTATTTACTTTTATTTATAATATACATGGATCTTTATATATTTTTACACTATACACATACTATCGCCATCGACAGTAAAATCTCATGAGTTTCATGCAACTAGTATGTAGATTGATAGATTGATAGATTGGTTATCATTTTGCATTACATTGTATAAAATTTCTAGTAAGTACTCGACCCAGGTAAAGAGCATTCCGTCGATTTTGTGACTTATGTTTTCCTTGGAGGGAATGGTTGTGGAAACAACTGGCAGAGGTCGTCCCCGAGGGAAATATCTGAAACAGGTGAGCGAGGACATGAAGTGCATCTCCTACACATAGTTGAAGAAAGACGCTGAAGACCGAGCGTAGGAAGTGGAGAAAGATATGTATCGCTTTGCTTCCAATCATTACCCAAGATTCAAACCAATAAAGAATAATGTTTTCAGTCAGAGAAACAATGACTTAGAAGTAGAAAAACAACAAGAATTATAGCCAATGTTTCCCGTTCTTGTTTTGAATTCGGTCTGTACTCTTAAGCAGCCCATTCACGATTGAGTCATTCGGCGTCGCTCCATATGGACCGGCTCCATTTGGAGCATTGAAAAATTTTCATCACATTCACGGGCGCGCCATCGAGTCATCAAAATTAGTATACACAAGCGGTCGCATTAATATTTGTTTTTTTGAAATTTTCAATTATAAATGAGTTATAATTTTGATGAGTTTTATACAACTGCTATAGCGGTTTGTTTATATATAAAAAGAGAAAATACAAAGAGAAAATATTGTATTTTCGCATTCACGAGAGTTTCAAACAGCTCGGCGCAATGAGATGGCGCAATGTACCGCTGGTTTTCACACTCACAAGCATGCCGTACCGACAAGATGCGCCGCGCCGTTTGTCGCGGCACTATGGAGTTTCGATCGTTTGGAATTCTATGTTGGTGTGTCAGGCCAATTGGGCTGCGCGGGATTTGACATTCACGAGATTATTTTGAAGGAAGGATGGCACGATCGTGAATGGGGGCCTTTAGATATGTTTCCTTTAATTGCGTGCAATTCATTCTTTATCAGCGCAATGGTACCAACTCATATTCTATCCATTTCCTTCTTTACCTTTTACCTCGCTTGTCCAGCCTTGAAGGCTAATCAGTAAGTTTTTGTTACATATACCTATACATCCACATCCTCATACATTCCCTAAATTAAACATAACATTACAGAATTTCGCAGTCTCCTAACCAAATCTATTCATCCCATCAGACGAAACTAAACTAAATTAAGCATACATATACATCCTAATACATTCCGTAAATTAACCATAATATTGTGCTATAGGTAAACGAAATCAGTCATGGCAGGATTCGAACTCACGACCACTGGATATATTTATTTGGTTTATTTGGGACAATAACAGCATGATAAACTTATATGAACATAAACAATAAGTTATTAATAAAGGCTAAAAAACTGTCCATTTAGAGTTGATTCTGAAAAAAAAATATATATTAAAAACTAGAAAACATATATGAGCATAAATAATATGATAACAGTAACACTGTTGGAAAAGGAATAGAAAAGGAGAGGAATGTGAGACGTACATAGAGCAACTGATTGTATGTAGGTATGTCACAATACCTATCATCATTAAGATATCCGTCCGCACTCGCACCTAACCCTCTCTCGTAATTTTAGTTCATATTCGTCTCGCAAGCCTGCCATCGCCGATTTTTATAAATAATGAATACGTCCTTATAGCAAGTACATATACATAATAATACATTCCCTAAACTAAGCATAAATGCTTGTGCTATAGGTGAATTAAATAGGTCGTGGAAGGATTAGAACTCGCAACCACTGGATTACGCACCCAGCGCGCTTAACGCTCTGTCACCATCCATCTGATTCGTATCGTAGAATACGCGATTATTCTACAACTTGAGAAAAATCAAATATTTTGTCATCAGTTGCAAATGTGCACCTTAGTGAATAGAAGAAGAAGGAGAAATTGGTGTCATCTCAATATCCTTTATTTCTTTTACAGATATTTTTCATACACAGAACGAAACTTCAAGACACATCTAACCTGTGACAAAAGTATAAATAATACCTTTATATCTTTGCGTGCATTCCATTGATCTTTTAGCCCGAGTTGCATTCGGCAACTCAGCGCAACTACTGTTAAAGCTATATGATATAGGTGTATAATTTTCCCTGGCACACAATTATTCAAAGATATTCTATCGAGTTGGTACACAAATCGGTGAACCACGGAAGAATGTTGTGGTCAGTAAGGTGTACTATCGACAGAACCAGCTGGCTATTGAACGTGGAGGCGAAAGCTTTTAAGCCGCTCGAATGAATTCAAATTGTGATTATGTTAATCGGATTAGGGCTAGAGAGTTGGATCAGCGGCAAGAAGCTTCCATCGTGTTTTTATGGTAATATATAAAACCCATTGTCCAATATATACTCGGAAGAGCGATGGTGAAAATGTGAGTGAAATTTTCAAAACGCCACTTTTCTCTGTGACAAATAATGTCGCTCTATTTCATTTTTTTAGGAAAGTATAAACATCAAAGCTATTTCTCCAACTTGACTGTTCTTGCTAACTACTATCAGTTCTGCTCATGGGGGCTAATAACGGCCCCTTGAAAAACTCCGAAAGAACACATAAAGCACATAAGAAGAGTCTGGAGAACTTTAGATTGGTGGCGGCAGAGCGGTTAACGCACTGGGTTAGTAATCCAGTGGTCGAACTGGGTTAGTAAAAGTTCGAATCCTGCCACTACCGATTTCGTTCACCACAAGCATTTATGCTTAATTTAGGAAATGTATGAGGATGCATATGCAGTTTTAGGGGTTTTTTTATACCTATTTGGTGGAGATAAATAATAAGCGTGTTCTGATTAATTGATGTTTATTATACGACGGCCCGAGAGAACTGGCTTGGCTCGTCGTTGGTGGGGATATATATAGGCAAGCCAGAGGGGCTTGCTTCCTCAATCCCCACAGTGCTCCCCCCTAAGTGACAATGATACATAAAAATCAATGTTACATACATAATAATTAAATACAATTAATTTTTTTTTTTTGTCAGAAACGAATGTGACATAATATTGTGAAATGTATGACATACAGTGAGAACATATATTATTATGAAAGATTAACAAGCATGTATAATAAATATTGAATGTTTGAGAAACATTGAAGTATATGCAAAAGCGCCTTGAATGGTAAATATTATTATTTAAGATAAGAAAGAAATGTATCAAGTATCAGCTGACGTTTCAGTGGGTCAGAGTTAAAATTGAATAATGTTATGAGTCAACTATAGATATTTGTTTGAAAGAATATTACAAATATTTATGTAGATAGCATTGGGCGCTAAATATCATATTACCAAGAAAGGTATGACATAATATTTAAAAATTAAATAACATGATTATTTAGTGACTTAAGTAGAGCAAGGAAAACAAGATTTTATATATTTAAGTTTGAGTGAACAAATGCGCATTTTGCTGACTCAAAACTCGCGTTTTAGGGCGAAAATTCAGTCATTAATCGAAAGGTCTGCAGTTCCTTTGAAAAATAAATTAATTTAGCCGTGAAAGTTGTATTGTATGATTGTTGCTTATGTAAGTTAAATAACGAATACATAAAAATCTTGTTTGTGCGATAACATATTTTTTTTTTAAACATACTTAATGTAATGGAATGTCCATGTGAATGTTTACAATATTCACTGCAAAAGTAATGAAATGTCTATACGAAACGGTTTACGAGATTCAATGAGTAAGTAATAGAATGTCTATGCGAAACAGTTGCACTATAATTTGTATAGGTGTTTATCGATGTATTGTTCATATGCATATATTTGACAAGGGTATTTTGACACTGTATAAAACGAATATATGTTGTGAATGTAACGAATAATTTGAAAGAGATTGCGTAGATTCACGACTGAAGTTTTTTTTTTTTGTTGCGATAGAATAGTTCATTTTATTTTGAAAACACTTAGAGGATACACTGGAAATGTTGGTTCTTGTTGAACGAGAGTATTTTAATTTAAGGCACTAGGTAGAATCACAAATTATTTGGATAATGCGCACTTCGGAGGTTACACAAAAAATGTTTATACAATGGGTCTCGGGGGAGGAGCGCGTTTGAGCTCCATGCGCACTTTCTCGCTTATCTTTTTTACTGTCTTTTTCCAAATAAAATAAGCGGCTGCGCCTACGATGACCAATATTATGAGCACTGTCGAGGCCAAGGAGATCTGTACTCCTCGGGTGTAGTTCTCCCCGCCTGATGCGGTCTGTGCGATAATGACTTCTTCTTTACTTTCTGTTGTTCCCATCTTGGCTGCTTGGACTACTCGCGTTCAATTGGCAAAACGTACTGGTTGTTTGACGATTCGGCCAGCACGAGTTGTTACCATTGCTGACGGAGCAGGTTCAGTGTTGGTGGGAACTTGTGTCGTTGTGGAATTTGCTGACTGAGCGGGTTGCGCTTGCAAAACAGGTACACATATGTGTTCACTGGAATTTGAGTCAGCGATTGGTAAATGGACGGGTGCAGTACTTGGACTTTGCGTCGAGTTGTTTGTGTCTGTCAAATTATCTGACGAAGGTATTGAGTCGTCTGTCCGTAACATGTAGGCAGGTTTCAGACGATCAATAGAGACGGTGACAACTCTTGAGGGTGTTTGAATTTTGAAAAATTTTGGGTGCCGTTCCAAGACTTGGTAAGGACCTTCGTATGGAGGCGTTAAAGGTTTCTTTACCTCTTTCCTCAGAAAGACATGAGAGGTTGTCTCTAGGTCTGGGGATTTGAAAGTGGTCCTGGATGTGGCAGGATGTCTTTCAGATGAGGAAGAAACGTTAGACAGGTAATTGATGAGTGAGTTTGTGAAACTGGTGTTATTAATTTTTGGCCTTGATGGCACAAAAATATCACCAGGTAGCCTCGGCGATGCGCCGTAGACCATCTGTGCTGGGCTGTACCCAGTGTCTTGTTTGAGAGCGGAGCGTAACCCTAACAATATGATGGGTAGTTCTTGAGCCCAGTGAGTGTTTTCTTCGCATTTTGCCTTGATGGCAGCCTTCAGCGTACGGTGGTACCTTTCAACCTTCCCGTTCGCTTTGGGATTGTATGCGGTAGTCCTCCTTCTCTCAATGCCGAACGTCTTGGTGAGTTGCTGAAATAGGTCTGATTCGAATTGTCGCCCTTGATCAGTTGTGATGTATGCTGGGCAGCCGAATCTAGAGATCCAATGTGTTACGAGAGCATTTGCGACGGTCTCTGCTGTTATGTCTCTGACTGGTACAGTCTCAGGCCATGAGGTTTCTCGATCTACCATTGTGACGCAGTACCGATTGTCTGAGGATGTGGATAAAGGCCCGATGATGTCTAAATGTAGGTGCTCGAAACGACTGACCTCAGGAAAATTCCCTAGTGGAGATATGGTGTGTCGGCTTATCTTGCTTTTTTGGCATTGAATGCAACATTTAGTCCACTGCGTAATATCTTTATTCATGTTGGCCCAGAAATAACGTTGTGTAATTAAACGCTTCGTAGCATTGTTACCAGGGTGACTCATGTTATGCAGTGAGTCAAAGGCAATTTTCCTAAACTTAGGAGGTAAATATAATCTCGCTGAGTCAGATGAAACTTCAAACGCTAGTTTTATTTTTGATTCGGGCATTGTTATTAATTTAAACTGCAGATTGTTCTGCTTCTTTAGAGCTGATAATTCTTCGTCGCATTTCTGTGAATCAGCGATCTCTTTGTTATTGAAAAGTGTGGGTGCGTATATTTCTTGAATTCGAGATAACGTATCGGCCACTGTATTTAACTGTCCTTCGATGTATTTAATCTCGGTACAGAATTGAGCGATGAAATCTAGGTTTCTCAACCTTCGAGGCGTGTCAGAAGGTGATATTTTTTTGGTCAGGGCAAAAGTGAGTGGTTTATGATCTGTGTAGACGACAAGATCTCGACCCTCTACCATGTTTCTAAAATGTTTGATTGACATATAAATTGCTAGCAGCTCTCTGTCGTACGTGCTGTATCGCTTTTGGGTTTCACTCAGCTTCTTTGAGAAAAATCCCAGTGGTTGCCATTGGTTGTTCACGCGCTGTTGCAGAGCGCTTCCAACACACGAGTCTGAGGCGTCTGTCATGAGTGCCAGTTGGGCGTTCTCTTCAGGGTGAGCTAGCATAGCGGTTTTTTTAGGCTTTCCTTACATTGTTCGAAAGCTTGCACGGCTGCTTCCGTCCAGGGAACAGGAGTCCTGTCCTTCCTTTTGCTGTTATGAAGGAAAACATTTAGCTCGCTTTGTAGGTGTGCTGCTTGTGGAATGGAGCTGCAATAAAAATTCATCATTCCGAGAAACCTACGTAGCTCTTCTATGGTTGCAGGACGTGGAAAATCAATGATCGCTTTTACTTTCTCTTCGGTTGGAGTTATTCCGTTGGCGCTGATGTGATAACCCAGGAAAGCTAACTCTGTTTTACCGAAAACACATTTGTGAGTATTGATATTTAACCCGTTTTCTTCTAAACGTTTGAGCACTTGATGAAGATGCTGAATGTGCTCTTCTTCGTCTTTCGAAGCTATTAAAATGTCGTCAAGGTATATGAAAATAAAATTTAACCCTTGGAAAATATTGTTTAGAAAACGTTGGAAAGTTTGTCCTGCGCAGCGTAAACCATAGTTCATTTTGACGAACTCGAAAAGCCCGAAAGGTGTAATAATCGCTGTTTTGGGTATGTCTTCCGGGGCTATAGGTATTTGGTGATATGCCCTACATAAATCTAACTTTGAGAACATGTGTTTTCCACTCAAGATGTAAGTGAAATCGAGTAAGCGTGGAATCGGATACCGATCTGGTGTAGTTATCGCATTCAGCCTGCGATAGTCCCCACACGGACGGATGTCACCTGACACTTTGTTTACAACGTGGAGCGGGTTCGCCCACGGGCTTTTGGACGGTCTACATATTCCCATCTCCATCATTTTTTCAAATTCTGCCTTTGCTGCTTTGTATTTAGCAGGATTCAGAGGACGCACCTTTTCATAGACTGGTGGTCCCGTAGTGGGGATATGATGATAAACATTGTGTTTGGGTGCTTCTTTGAAAATATCGGGCCAAGTAATGCTCGGATATTTTTGCAAGATTTGGTGGAATGGGTCAGTGATGTCCACGGCGTAAATTTTGTTGCTGGAAAAGTTGGATACTGACGTTTTGGTGGACAATGTTGTCACTTTGTCGATGAGTTTACGACCGTGTAGGTCGACCAGAATTTGATTAGCCCTTAAAAAATCGGCTCCAATTATAGATTTTTTAACGTCTGCAATGACGAATGTCCAGCGGAAAGGTCGTCGTAATCCAAAGTCAAGCACCATGGCTCTTGCACCATATGTGTTAATTTTGGTTCCGTTCGCTGCGTACAATTTGTACTCGGACGGAACGGTGGCGGAAAATCTATGTTTAGACAAGACGGATATATCTGCGCCTGTGTCGACCAAAAACTGTGTCCGACTTGTTCTATCGGAGACACAGAGGCGAGATGTATATTCGACGCCGACTGCCTCAATGGTCGGCGCCGTTTCTAGTTTTCCGGTTTTTTAAAATCGCATGGGGATTGGCATTTGGTGGCGGAATTGCCGAAACGGCTGTGGTACCAACACATCCCTGCATTTCTTGGGCCTGGTGTGTTTTTCTGTTGGTACTGATTGAAGTTGCGTCGTGAGTGTGAGTGAGTACGTGAGCGCGAGCGTGAGCGTTGACGCCATTGGGGTCTGCTTCTGCTGGTTTGTTCACTTCTTAGGGACGCTACTTCCAACTGCAGGAGCTGTAGCGTGCGAACTAGATCCTCCATCATCGGTTGTTTTGATGTGGATGGTTTTAACTCGGCCACTTCAGGTTGAATATATGATGTGTCATAGATCTTGTCTGCTTGATACTGGAGATCTCTGAGGAAGTCGTGAGACGAGTGAAACCGGGTGGCTCGCGCAAGCCCTCTTACTGGACGGCCGAGCTCTCTGGTTTGCGTGCTTCATTCAAACGAGAAACGAGAGAGTTTGGCAGGGTGAAGAAGCGGATGGACGAATATGGTCCAGAGAATGTTGATAGAGCGAGGCTCATGATGGTCGAGGCTAGGCGGGTATATCACTCTGCGCTTTTGCGCGCCAAGACCCAGCATTGGCGCGATTGGGTGTCTGAGGTAGGTCGTGCGGATCCGTGGGAGGTGGTTGGTGTTCTCTCCAAGGGTGGCAGATCGGCTGGCACAGACAGTTGTCTGTCCACCATCATAACAGACGCGGGCCATACTACGGGGATCCGCGACACACTCGAGGCTCTCCTCAATAAACTGATTCCGGACGATACGCCGGACTGCGGCCCTCACCACGGGGCGGTCAGGGCTCTGGCCGACCTTCCCCCGTCGGCTGTGGGCGGTGATCCGGCGGTCTGCAGGGATTGGCTTGAGGCTAGACTCGACGTGGTCGTGAGGAACCTTGGTCCGTCTAAAGCTCCCGGATATGACAGAATCACGGGCCCCATCGTTAAACAGGTGTGGGCTGCGGTGAAGGATGTTTTTGTCACCGTGATTGAGAAATGTTTGAATGAGGGTGTCTTTCCGAATGAGTGGAAGCCTGGTGTCCTGAGGATCATACCGAAGGGCAACGGTAAGTCGATGTCGGACCCTGGCGCCTACAGGCCGATTACCCTACTGCCGGTGCTGGGTAAGGTCTTAGAGGTGGTGATTCGCGATAGGCTGGAGGAGAATCTCTCTCCCCCATCGAACTTGCAGTTTGGGTTCGTGCGTGGTCGCTCCACTGAGGATGCCATTCTTCATGCGCTGGAGTGGAAGAATGAAAGAAGGGAAAAGTATGTCGTGGGTGTCTTCCTTGATATCTCGGGGGCTTTTGACAATGCGTGGTGGCCTATGATACTGGTAAAACTGAAGGCAAGGGGCTGTGGCCCGAGGCTCTACAGCATTGTCAAGGGTTATTTCTCTCAGCGGAGAGTGTCGCTGACGTATGGTGCGACGGTGGTGTCGAAGATTACGACGAAGGGGTGCCCGCAGGGGTCTGTCCTGGGCCCATTCCTCTGGAATGTGCTGATGGATGACTTACTGAGGCTCCCTTGGCCTGGGTCCGGCATGGTTGTCGCCTATGCCGATGACGCTTTCCTACTGATGGCCGGTGACGCGCGGGCAATAATCGAAAGGGACACTGAAGCAGCGTTGAGTATGATTGCTGACTGGGGCGCTAGAAATAGGCTCTCCTTCTCGGCGGCGAAGACTGTTGGGATGGTCCTGAAGGGCTCCCTGAGCGTCAGGCGAAACCCTTGTATTCGGATGGGATCGGGGACTGTGAAGTTCTCCGAACAAACCAGATACCTGGGAGTCATAGTCGACCGTTCCGGCAACTTCATGGAGCATGCTAGACACGTCTCGCTGAAGGGCAGGAACCTATTTATGAAACTGAGGAGAATAAATGCGTGTGATTGGGGTATGGCCTCCGCCGAGATCGCGCGGGTCTACAGGGCAACTTATGTTGCTCAGGTGACCTACGCGGCCGGGGTGTGGGCACATAGGTTGGATGCAGGTGTGGTGAGCCTGAGAGTTTTGAGTGGACAGAGAGTCCCTTTGATCGCGGTCACCGGGGCGTACAAGACGGTCTCCACAGATGCTCTGCCTGTTCTCGCGGGCATGCTGCCTGCGGATTTGGAGATCAGGGAGGCGGCAGTAAGGGGCCGCCTTAGGAGGGGGCTGAATGCTTCCCACCTGGGTCTGCACGTTGAGGCGACTGCTAGTAGCGGGGATTTCCGCGCGCGTATGGAGGCTTGTAGAGTGAGATCATTGCAGGTCTGGCAGGGGAGGTGGAACAGGTCGACCAAGGGCCGACTGACCCACCTCTTCCTGCCTAGTGTTGCTGATCGCCTCAGTATGCCGCATCTCAGACTGGACCCCGCGGTAGTGCAGATGATCTCGGGCCACGGTGAGTTTAAAGCCAAGCTGTTTCAGCTCGGCCTCGCTGCGGATCCGTGGTGTGTCTGCGGTGGCGGGGCCCAGGATGCGTTGCACATACTGTGGTCCTGTGAGTATTTAAGTGCTGAAAGGGAACGTATGTTGTGTGCGCTGACGGATGTCTCGAGACCGGTTTGCATGTCGGAATTCCTGCGTTCTCGACAAAGCTTTGCGGCTTTTCGAGAATTTGTGCATTGTTGGAGAGAAAAGTGGGAACTGCTTAGAGGAGATGGCGCTGAGTCCACCGAGGAGTCTTTCTTTTCCCAGTGATGAATGTGGTTATGGAATGAAACTCGTATGTTTCTGTGTGTTGTTTGTCCCCCTGGGACGCGGTGGTTGTTCGGATGTGCCCTCAGCCATGCATGCTTCCGTGTGCGACTGGTCTGCGTGTGCTCTGAGTCTGACTATTTAGCATATTTCATGTTCTTTTGAATGCTATTTCTTTTTTTTTTATTTTGTTACTTTCTTGTTGCTATATATTCGTTTATTTTCTATTTCGTGCACTATTCCTATATACTTTTGACTTCTTGTAGTGCTTTAATTTATGTATTTTAAATCTGATATTATATTTCATTTGCCTTTCGTTATTTAAATTTGTTTGATACCTATGTATAAGGAGTTGATGCCTCTGTTCTTCTTATTTTGCCTCTGTTATTTGTATTATATGTTGCATATTTATGTTTTAACTTGCTTATTATGACCATCTTTATTATTTTAATTTTTTTTTTTTTTTTGATATGTATAAGGAGTTGATACCTCTGTTCTTTTATATTGCTCATCTTATGTTATAACTTGCTTACTATGCTTTTCTCTATTTATTATTTGTTTTGCTATGTATAAGGAGTTGATGCCTCTGTTCTTCTCTGTTTGTTTTCATGTCAAAGAAACAAGACATTTTGTGTCAAAATAGGTAGACACTGTGGTGTATATAATATGGTATACAAAAGAGATAGTATACGATAGTATATGCAGGGCTTTTGAGGGTAAACTGATTCTTGGGGTGCGCATTCCTGGAGGCCGCCCTTCTGGCGGTTGCGAGGGGATGCTGGTGGGGTGTTGACGTGCAGGCTGCTCGGGGGTAGCTGGTAGCTCGTAGGTCACACTCCTCGCACCTATACGCATCTTTGCCGGCGTATTATCAGCGGACTCGAATAGGAGACTTCTTCTCCTGGAACGAGTCTGGGCGGATGGTGGGATCGCCTTCAAAGATCTTGTCTGCGATTTCTGATAGTTTGTTGAGGTCTGTAGCGTCGCAGACTGCCAGGACGGCGCGGATTGTACGCGGATTGCGGCGTGGATTGAAAAAATTTTTACTTCAATAAACACAAATCAAGTTACTGAATCTTATCACAGGAAAAATACGCAATGAAAAGATATAGTATGTTTCACTAATGCATTTTATAGTTATTTGTTCACACGTGTTAAAGTTATCTATTTAGAAGATAAGATTCAGTCAGCACTTTTGAGTTCTCATGTATCGGGCGAATATCACATTGCATTCTCACGATTCGCGACGGATGTGTTCGAATGTGATCGCGTTGCAATTCCCGTGGGCGAAGGATAAGAAAATGTGCAGAGTCTATTATCAACTCAACTTCCCACGGGACGGATTCGTCGAATTACATGGCACGTCGGCGTTACCACTTTAGGGTTTTTTTTATACCTATTTGGTGGAGATAAATAATAAGCGTGTTCTGATTAATTGATGTTTATTATACGACGGCCCGAGAGAACTGGCTTGGCTCGTCGTTGGTGGGGATATATATAGGCAAGCCAGAGGGGCTTGCTTCCTCAATCCCCACACAGTCTACAAGGACATATTCATTCTTAAAAAAAAATAACTTCGAAAACTTGCAGACACTGCATTTAGTAAGTACCAAAGAGAGCGTAAAGAAAACACCTGGTTCACCGTTCACTAAATGTGAAGATAAGTGTGTTCCGTTTTTTAAACAAAAAGTCTTAAAAGACCTGAAATTGCCCTTCGTGGCCACATGTACAATGGGTCTAAAAAATTCCCTCGAACTTCGTTAAAGAGTTCGTCGGAAAGTTGACACAGAAAATTTAGTGCATTCCCATCGGATATGCTCAGAAGTCTGATCAGGGTTATAACAAAACTGAGGACGAATCGGATAAGTGAAAACGAAAAAGATAACTTTTGAAACTACCATGTTCAGTAAGGAATGGCGTGATCCAACTTGACGGCCGTATACTTAGAATATTAAATATTTTACCTTGTTAATATACTAAAAATCTTCTCGAACTTAATTTATACCTATCTTTTTCTTTTTAATAGCAAACTTTTTGTTTTTAATAAATTCCTTATTTTATTTTAAAGTTGTTCCAATAAGTTGCAAAACTAATTGTTGCCTTTGTGTAGTTATAGGTATGTTTTTATTGACTACCTTATTATATTTTGTTACTATTTCAAAGTTTATCCAAAAAACAGTGTGAAAAACATTATGAGTAGGTACTTTTCACATTATTTTTTCAAAACTCCATTGTATACATAATGAGAATTCAAAAGAAATTGATTTGCCTCCTTGTTTGGTAAAGCACATAGTAACATTATATATCTCCTGACGAGTAGAGATTTAAAATTCAATAATGCCATATTTAAAAATGAAGTATCCATGTTATTACGTACCATCATGTCATGTTCCTCACGGCATTGAAAGAGAGAATTGAACGCCACGTTTTTCGCCTCGTCAACATTCATACATCGTCATATACATATTCTTCTATTGTTCACGCTTGTTAAATTTCTGTATTTCATAATATCATTCACATGGTCGTGCCATATTTTTCTTGGGCGCCCCCAACCTCTTATTCAGCTTTAATATATTTTCTTCGTCATGCGTTCCTCATTCATTATTCCCAAGTCGAGTGGCCAAACCATATCAATGTGTAAAATTGTATACATACCCTATGTAAAACAACGTAATGTTATGTAAAAATGTAACGCTAATCGTACAAAAAATATTTTTTAAACCTAATGTTTTTTCTGAAATTTGCAAAATATAATTATGAAAATATCGTTTGATTCCGCAGGCAGAAATACCTAAACCAAATAACTTTTTCAATTTAGACTTACATAAAAATAAATTTGGTTCAATTGAACCCGGTTCAAAGTTCTTATTCTGAAATTCAAATATTCTAATATAAGAATTATTTATTCTTATATGAAAATATTTGAATCTTAGAATAAGACTTTGAACCGGGTTAAATTGAACCAAATTTATTTTTATAAATAACACTGAAAAAGATGAAATGAAAAATGTTATGTTCCTTTAAACTTTAATATTTTTTATTTATGAAATGATGTCATTGTTGAAACTCAGAGTTGACGGTTGGGATTAAAATTTAAATTTGTTTTATTGTTTATGTGGTATTGTATAGAAAATTTCTTTAATTCAATAAACTTTCAAATCTTTTCCTTACGAATATTTCCGAAAATTCAATTTATTTTGCATACTTAAAACAAAATTAATTTGTATAGGTTCTTAAAACTCATATAATTCTAGTCAATTGACTGAAATAATTTCAATGTCATAAATAATAATAAAGTAAAATAACTCTACACACATATCGTAGAGCTTAGCCATACTAAGTAGGTAATCAAAGTCAGTTTAGCCATATTAAGTATTCAAAGTCAGTTTAACCATACTAATTTAAAGTCAGTTTAACCATACTAAGAAATCAAAGTCAGTTTACGAGTAATCAAATTCAGTTTAACCTTACTTATGTTGTGACCAAAGTCAGTTTAACCTTACTAAGTAACCAAAGTCAGTTTAACCATACTACATACATACCATCACGCCATGTCCCTTGAGGGGTAGGCAGAGAGAACCGAACGCCACATTTTCCTATCCTGGCACTCATCCCTCGCTTCGTCCACATTCATGCATCGTCTCATACATGCTCGTCTATTGCTCACACTTCTAACATTTCCGTCTTTCAAAATTTCGTTCACATGGTCGTGCCATCCCTTTCTTGGGCGTCCCCGACCTCTCAATCCATTCCTTTCCGCTCTGTATATTTTCTTCGTCAGGCGCTCCTCATTCATTCTCCCCATGTGACCAAACCATCTCAATGTGTTCACTTTCATTCTAGTAATGACATCTTTCTTCAACTTACATTCTTTCCTTATGTCCTCATTTCTTACCCTGTCATACATCGTTCTATTACAAATCCTTCTTAACGATCTCATTTCAACTGCATTTATTCTACTTTCATGCGTCTTCTGCCATGTCCAGGTTTCACTTGCATACGTCAAGGTTGGCACTACGACGGCGTTAACCATACTACGTAATCAAAATCAGTTTACTATTACTGAGCAATCAAATTCGCTAGAAGACTATGTATATTTTAATGACTCACCAACGTTTTACTTCCACTATATGCAGTCATTTGAAAATTTCGCAGATAAGCATCATTTTAGTTGTAATTTTTGCAACAACACTAACAAAACAAACCTAGTCACTGTAATGTTCATATAAAAGTGAAAAGAATTATAAATTGATTTAAAATGACAGAATTCATCGGTTTTCAAGGTGTTATATGTGTGGTAAAAATCCCATTAAAAAAAGACTAATGGTAGTACTTAGAAGAGGCCTACATCCAGCAATGGAAAGATGGTTGAAGGAATAAGAAGAAGAAGATATATGTGGTACATACCTGCCCATATAAATTATATTCGAGTAACGCTTCCGACGTGAGGTTTCCCTTTCAATTTACATAGATAATATACAAATTTCATTTTTCGCTTAAGAAATAATATCGACTTTCGTGGGAATAAAAGGGCGAAATTGTACGTTGGATGAATTACCCGAAGGATGGATACGAAGCAGACAATAAAAATTCATACAATGTCCGCGTAATGTATATTTTTCGATCCATCGAAAACAACTTACGTCATCCTGACACGATTTAGTGAGTTTCGCAGAAATTGAATTTATCCAACAGAAAAATTATCGACAAACGAAAATGTACGTTCTTTTTTTGTTTTCGAGTATAAATGTATCGTTATGATAATATGCTAGTTTGTTAGAACAATGTCTTGATAATGGGTTCAATTCTAAGACGCATCAAAATTTTAAGGAAATGTCAAATTTATTCATTTTACGTATTTTTTGCTAATCGGGAGAATTAATAAAATAAGTTAAATAAAATCCTTCTTCATCTTTCTCTCTTTTTAGGCCTGCTTATTTCCTGCGTCAGCATCCCTCTTGTGACTGCCAGCTGTCCTTCCATCTCTTGGTAGGACGTCCTGGAGGTTTGCTTTCTTGGGGAACATTATCCCTGGCCACTTTGACGGTTCTTGACTCTTTCATTCTTGATACGTATTCGTTCCAGAACCTTCTTCTCTGTCTACCCAATCTTACGATATCCTCAACTTCGCACATGCTTCGGATCTCTGTGTTTTGTACTCTATCCCGAAGGGTTTTGCTAGCAATGCTTCTGAGTGCCTTGCTTTCGCTGGTTCAAAGGAGGTTTTGGGTACGGACAGTGTCTGCTCTGGATTCGGTTCTATTAAGTCATTATGGGACGAACACGTCTTGTAAATTTGAACCTTGCTAGGGATGTACATATACTTGTTTTTCTTGATGAAATAATAATAATCAACACTTCCTTGTACCCTGCGCAAGTGGCGAGTTTATGACCATGTGGCAATTTCTTCGAAATATCCAGGGTTTCCAGCCCAGAGAAGCAATATTTACGTGAGAAATTAATTTATATAAATTTCTACTCTGCTGGGGATTGAACACAGGATGCCCGCACATAAACTAAACGGCTTACCAACTGTGCCACAGCGGTCGGAAATCTTTCAGACAACCGGATATTGCCGCGGCTTTTTGTGTCTGTTCGTGTATTTCACCGAAGATCTTTGTTGCAAATTATCTTAGCACCTAGATATTTAAATTTTGAGACATGCTCAATCGGTCTATCATCGATCACTGCACTACAGCCAATCATTTCTCTAGCGAGAGAGGATTGAAAATTAAAATGACAAAAGAACATCAATAGTGTGCAATAAAATGGATATAGTTTAAAGCGACAACTCCAGTTAACACATTTGTGTTTTTAATGACTTTTTGCTCGGGTTGTAATCTGTGCAAACCGTCCTTATTTCTTCGATTTTTTGTGTCATAATCATATCATCATGCGGGTTCCTTATTTAGAGCAAGCAGAGAATATCTAACGATAGACTTCTCCTTTTTCCCTTAATACACGCGCCTTTATGACTCTTTATTCTCAGTTATTTATTCTCTTTGATTCAATTTATGTACCTCATCGTGCCATCTTTTCATGGCCAACTTTTTACACCACTTTCTTCTCTTATCAATCCTATTAACTTTTTTGTCAGACGAACATCATTCATTGTTTCTTATGGTCAGACAAGGCATTTTCATCTTACTTATGATATCTCTTCTAATCGTACATTCACGTCCAGTATTTTTTCTGCTTTCTCTTCTAAACCCTGTCATTAATTGCTTTACCACCCAATCGTCTCAGAGACCTCATCTTCTTCGTATTTATTCTACCTTAAGGTGTTTTATATGTCTATATATCACTTTCAAACTATGTACCTTTCATTTTATTAACAGTATCCTTCTTCAAGGCACCTCGTCCATATATGTAACTTTGTGTGAAATCTTGTCATACATTGTCTGATTCCATTAAGTTTAATATTTATTTCTTTGTTTAAGGATATAAGAAAACTTAGTGAGATGCCTACATTGGGTTAGAAGAACAAAATTAATTCTGCTTAGAAGATTCTAATTACTTCCGTTTGTATCATAACCTTCTCATTACACTGTTTTGATGACTTTCCAAAAAATCAACTTAATATATACTTTCAAGATCATACCACAACCTATTATGATACTAATCTGTAACAACGAAAATTATTTCTTGAAGTAATTTATAAAATGTTCTGTGGCGACATTGAGCGATGTGGTAATTTGATCATGAACCTCGTGTGGTCTGACATCGATCCTCAAATTATTACGGCAATGTAATTTGAAACATGTTTAGATACATCTTGTTACAAAATGCTTTTAAGTTATTAGTTTAACAATATCACTTGCCTGTATACAAAAATATTTTCACTATCACTTTTCCCCATTCACAAAATAAATATTTTTTTAACGGGTCTGTTGGTTTATTTTTAAACATTTTTGTATTTTTTTATATTCGAGTAGCCAACATGCAATTCAATGCCACTAAAAGAACGAAAGAGTACTTAAGTGAGCTTGTGCCTATGCGTGCCTATGAGATCCAACTTTCTATGGCGATAGTATGCATAATTGAAGAATACGTACCAAACTATAAACACTTTAACACAAATTAATAAATATTGATATTTTGTTTTATATATAAAACATATAGGTATGTATGTCAGGATCGGATAGTATGGAGGTCAGTCTGTTTTTCTTACTCATAATATGTAAACAGCATGATGTATTTTTGCAGATTAAGTAGGTATCAAACATAGAATTATAATAGTATAGAATACTCTTGTGGCAGACCACATCTCGAAATTTCTTTCGAGCGCGCGCCTAGCGACGGCAAGTACATTTGTTTATCGCTAGGCCGAGTTCATCGCCCGCAACGTCAAACAAGTGACAATACTCCTCAACTGGGTATGACACTTCAAATAAATAAGTCTAGAAAGTTCGAGGACATTGAACTTGCTACCCCCAGCGCAGCAATATTTAAGGGAGTCTACACCTGTACACTTCGTCACTTCATTTCCGTATTTCCGTCACTTCGATTCGTCACATCACGCCGCCGTTCTCGACCACGCCGTCTCGCCGACACTTCATCTCTCGACCACCGGTCATCTCTCGACCCCGCGAGCACGATGGTACTTCACCATGTGAAGATTCGGACACTTCGAACACACCCGCTAACTCGCTCGTTATACCTACTCATCGTGAGAAAGTTCCTTTGTAAGTTATTTCATCAATTATAAATTTACCCTTAAGCAAACTATTAATTGTGATCAATATACTCATTGTTACTTTTGACCATTATTTCTTCTTCTCTCTAAAGCACTGTCTTTGTGTTCTTATTTCAAATCATATCCACTTGGGATATAGTAAACTCTCTTTACTGGTAACCCCTCTGGTTACCAAATATATTTAATAGTAACCACTCTGGTTACTAACTACTGTTGATTGGTAACCCATCTGGTTACCAATCAGCTTTACTCTTTAGCCTGCAGTAAATGAGACTGCTTTATGTTGACTAATTTGGTCAACATTTTGCTACGAACATTCAGTAATCATTAGCCGTCTGCGTGATACGTTCTCCAAATAGGTAATTTTTTAACTGCTTGCAAAATTATTTACGGAATAGTTAGCAAAATAGCAAAATTACTTGCTAAATAATAGCAGAGTCATACATATATTGACACGAGCTGGCCAATAAAACGGCTTCACTTTTTCAGCAAGGTATTGTATGGGAATGAGTATTGGTATCCAACTATTGAGTGAGATATTGTCTAGTGTTTACTGCCTTACAAATTGTATGAAACTATGTCGTCACTAAATTTTATTTTTATAAAAATTGTTAAAAAAATTTGAGATATACATATGTACTACTACAATGTCTTATTTTTTTGTATAAAATTAAATTTTCTAGTTGGCGTTTCGACTTTTTTCCATATTTTTTAATACTTTGGAAATATTGGCAGTTAAACACACAAATTCTTTAACAAAATGTTTTTCTTCATTCATTCATTCATACCGTCACGGCATATCCCACAATGTGGAGTAACCTGCGAAAGGTGTGCGGGTGTGCATTGCCTTATAAAAGGGAGAACAACAAATCTATGTATACCCACAAACCAGTATCGTTTCACCAAAAAAGGCACTACATTCATTGTTTTGTTCAAGAGAATTTCTCTCTCTTAACACATCGACTATGTATCAAGCCAAGACACGCGAGATTTGAATGCATTGTCTATATTTTTCACGGTGTATCCAACTTTCAAATTAGAAACACACAAATTTATAGGCTTGACAGCCATATATTTATGTTCTACAGGTATATATATATATATATATATATATATATATATATATATATATATATATATATATATATATATATATATATATATATATATATATATATATATATATATATATATATATATATATATATATATATATATATATATATATATATATATATATATATATATATATATATATATATATATATATATATATATATATATATATATATATATATATATATATATATATATATATATATATATATATATATATATATATATATATATATATATATATATATATATATATATATATATATATATATATATATATATATATATTTGGATTTAATTAAAATTTTGAGTAGAACATTTGGTGTGTCTGTCTGATTTTGGAAGCATGTTGCTCGCGGGCCGCAGTTTGCCTAGTGCTGGTCTATACTTTGCGTCCCTTCAGTTTCACATAGATTTTATCATGTCTAATCTAAATATTTTTCTGCGACCCTTTTCATTACGGTCACCGAGAAACCGTATTTGATGAGCGTAAAGGGAAGTTTTAATGATCTGTTAGGAGATGCACGCTTTGCTCGCCACCGGATCGTTAAATAAATTCCAAGTAGGTACATCATCTTTTGGATAAATTTCTTCATGAGATGCATATAAATAAAAATATAAAAAGTTATTAGAAACCTTCCGGGTATGCGCCCAACAAATCAACACAATTTCATCACAGATGAACGATATAGAAAAGCATAAAAGACAAACAAACAAACAGACGAACAATCAATATTATATATTATAATTATATTTATTTACACCTGTTGGTAAGAAAATTAAATACGAGGAAAAATATTTTTTTCCTGTCATGGGACAACCGTCTACAAGTGCGCAAAATAAAATTACTCCTGGTCACTTTAATTTGTATTTTGATAGAGATTAGAAATGTTTTCTTTGTTTAAATAAATGAGTCAATGTATAATAATAATAAAATTCTTTTATTAGACAAAAAATAAAATATATACGACTTATTGCGTTTCTACCAATCAACTACACTAGTAAATACATCAGTAGCAAGTAAAAAATTCAAATAAATACTAATAAACGCTACAATGAAGAACAAAATAATACCATACCATACCATACCATCACGCCATTTCCCTATTTGGGGTAGGCAGAGAGAACAGAACGCCAGACTCCTCTCTCTTGACATACATTCCTCGCTTCATTCACGTCCATACATCGTCTCATACACGCTCTTCTATTATTCTTACTTCTAACATCTCCATCTTTCAAAATCCCATTTATGTGATCGTGCCAACTCTTTCTTGGCCGACCTCTACTTTTCATTCCTCTTTTATCAGCCTTGTATACTTTTTTTGTCAGACGGTCATCACTCATTCTTTCTATGTGGCCGAACCACCTTAGGGCATTTATTTTCATCTTACTTACGATATTTCTTTCAATCATACATTCTCGTCTAATATCCTCATTTCTTATTCTATCATACATCGTTTTACCACACATTCGTCTTAGTGACCTCATTTCAACCGCGTTAATTCTACTTTCATGCGTCTTCTGCCATGTCCATGTCTCACTAGCATACATTAGAGTCGGTGCGACGATACCATTGTTTACCGCGAGCTTTGCTTGCCTCGAAATAATTGGGTCAGCCATTACCGGTCTTAATGCACCATTCACTCTATTACCTGCCGTTACTCTCCTTTCAATATCTTTTTCCAATCTTCCATCACGCTGAAACATGCTTCCTAAGTATAAATATTCATCCACTTTTTCTAATTGTACATTCTCCACTCGTATCTCGCATTTTGTTTGTCTTTCGCTCTTCTCAAATACCATTACTTTAGATTTAGTTGCATTCATTCTCAATCCATTTTGCATGCATCCATACTATTTTAACCAAACATTCCAAGTCTTCCACGCTTTCAGCCATTAATACTTTGTCATCCGCATACATTAGATCACATACAGTCATACCTTCCAGTTTCAGCCCAATGTTCTCATTCTTTAGTGCTCTCACACAGTAGTCAATGTATAGATTAAAGAGCCACGGTGATAGTACGCACCCTTGCTTCACTCCCATATTAATGGAGAACCATCCTGTGAGAGAGTTTTCAATTCTCACACAGGCTTGGCTTTCCTCATATAGAGATGATATTGCCCCTATCAGCCTGCTACCCGCTCCATACACTGATAGCACGTTCCAGAGTTTTTCACGGTCTACTTTGTCATAGGCCTTTTCCAGGTCTATGAAAGCGCAGAAAAGCTTCTGGTTTTTTGCCAGAACCTTTTCAGTCGCCATTCGAAGGGAAAAAAATTGGTCGGTGCATCCTCTACCTCCAACAAACGCTCCTTGTGCATCCCATACCTTGCTTGCTGTAGCCTTTCTCAACTTTTGATCTAGTATCCTAGCATACAATTTTCCAACTGAACTCAGCAGACTGATAACTCGGTAGTTCTTGCAGTCTAATTTTGACCCTTTTTTAAAGAGGGGCACAATCACTGCGTTTCTCCAATCTGACGGAGTATGTCCTGTCTCCCAACATTTGTTGAAGAGGCAATGACACCATTCCATCGTCTTTTCGCCACCATATTTGATGAATTCAGTTGGTATGCAATCAAATCCCGCAGCCTTTCCTGTACGTGCATGCTTCACTGCCTCTCTGACCTCTTCTATTGAAATTTTCTCGCTGTCATTCTCACATTCATTTATCGGTATTCTGTTGTTCGTCAGACTTTCGCACTGTGTACTTTCATATAACTCTTCAAAATATTCCTTCCATCTTTCCTTGACTTTTTCCTCGTCTATAACCATACATCCATCTTTATCATGTATACATTTTGATCCTCGCACTACTCCTTGTTTTCGTCGATTTACTCTTTTCCAGAACATTTTTGTGTTCCCAGAAAAATCATTCACAATTTTCACGCTTTCCTTTTCTCTCAATGCATTCTTTTCTTCTTTTACTGTTACTTTTGTTTTCCTCTTGCACTCATTATATGTATATATTTTTAGCTCTTTCTTCCTTCTCGTTTCCAGATCCTTTATATGCCAGCCATTCCTTCCACGCTTTCCGTTTTTTCTTCCACTACTTTCTTTACTCTTTCATTCCACCAGGCATCTCCTTTCATTCGACCTCTTTTTGCTTCGCCACACACACTTTTAGCCACACTGAGTACAGTGTTTTTGAATACACTCCATATGTCACTAATATCCATCTCTGTCACTGCGTGGGGACTTAAAGCACACTCGATCTTTCTTTCAAATTCTTGTCTAACACTTTCCTCTTGCAGCTTCTCTACTTTGATACGCGGTGGCAGGCTTCCACGATTGGTTTTAGAGCGCCAACCAGTGAACAGGCGTATTTTTGTGACAACCAAAAAATGGTCTGTCTCTAGCTCGGCACCTCTGTAGACCCTCGTATCAACTGTCACTTTTCTCAAAGAGTCCACACATACAAAATCTATCATGGATCTTTCATTTTCTCTTTCCCATGTATATATATGGATCCTTTTGTGGTCAAAAACTGTATTTGACACAAAAAGGTCCATTTCCACACATACATCTAACAATCTTTTACCGTTATCGTTCACTCTGCTATCACCGTAAGGACCGAGAGTTGATTCGAAATCTTTCCTCCGGATTCCTACCCAGCCATTCAAATCGCCTGCCAGAGTCATTTTTTCATTGTCTTTTTTCTTGTTCATTTCCTCTCTTACACTTGCCCAAAACTCATCTTTTTCATTCTCCAACAAAATAATACAATAACTCAAAAATTTAATATAAATAACACAATTTAAAATAATAATGATTATCTCCAAAAATGAAAAGGATGGAATGTGAAGGTATGAAGGATAAATGAATTGTAGGTAAGAAGGGTGACTTCTGAAAAACCATTAAGCTAGGAGCTTCTATTATACCATTGGGCAATCAGTCGGGCAGCGTATTTACCTTTCCGTGTTGACTATGAAGCAAGTACTGCCTCGAATTAGGCACTAGTTTGTTACGCTAATGCACTTAAAAACTCGTGTTGAATTCAAGGCAATGTACAACATATATAACCATGAAGTCGCTCGCATTTCATCATGAGTAAATCAATCTCTTACAAAAAAACATTGTCCTTATGATTTTTTTTGATATAATGTAGATTATTCTATTTAAACAAAAACAATCATACACAAAAAATGCCTCTAACACAGCCTTGTAACGCTCAAGCAAAACGCATGGTAAAATTTATAAACCTGTGTACGATTGAAAGACGCGTGCCTTGAATTGAACACGTATTTACAGGAAAAGTTTGCGTTGTTAAACCGTGTGCATTTGGAGGACACGTGCTTTAATTCAGCACGAGTTTTTAAATGCATTAGCGCAACGAATGCATTGAGGCAGTACTTGCCTCCTAATCAACACGGTAAGGTAAATACGCTGTCAGGCAGCGTGAATTGTGAACGAGTAAGTGTAGGAGGATGTGAGGTATATTGATATTGATATTGATTTTTAAGTGTCTGATTAAGTAAGGAAAGAACATGGGAATTTCTTCGTTCTCGGATTTTGAACCACTTCAAGTGTTTCCTGCTTTCAAACATTTGATCAAACTTTTTGAGTCCAAACACGTATGCAGACATTTTGAAGTTTCTCAAGTTTGTCAATTTAATCCTCATTAGCCTCTAGGTAAGCTACGTCAGCGAAGTCGAGTAGAGGTAACATCAGCTGTTGTATAAGAGTAATTGATGTTCTGAGGAAGGTAGTTTTTAAGGCAGTTTTGACCATGGATAACGAAAAATCCGTTGGCTTTCTACCTTTATATTATCTGACCATGAGAGGTTATAGATTCATGATCAGACCATGTTTTTTTTACCTCCGAAGAATAAATATGTTTTCGAATTTTGACAATTTTTTTTTACGGAAGTTTTAATTTGAATCAAACACATGACAAAATAATCTCTTTTACGTACCACTTAATAAGATTAACAGATTCCGTGCGACACTGTCTATGTGGCGTAGAAACCAATGAGCTTAAATTTGTTAAACAGTAGACACACCTTACTGAGGAGGAAACTCCCCCATACGAATTGTTCTGTAAATATTTGCCCGCATGTCCAAACAAACCCAAATTATGACATAAAATTGAACGACACACATTCAGAAAAAACAGACGTCCAGGTTACGCAGGGTCTGATATGACTGAATGTACGAAACCTCCCCTCCGAATAAAACAGAGCAACATTATAATATCAGCGTCCAAATGAATCATATCGTTCTGACGTTTGTGGAAATATGACTCATTTGCTTATTTTCGTTAATAAAATATTCGTTAGACTTTTTTACATGCATTTCCTTTTTGTGGCAAAATCACAGTTTAATATCGTATACAGAATATACAAACAATGAATATTAAATCCTTCATTTGATAATATTTTTAATTTTTGTTTTAGTTTGAGTTTGTTGTTGTTATATTATGGTTGATTATTATTTAAAGAATGAATATGTTACATGGTATTCCTTAAACAAGCGTAAATACTTGTGCTATAGGTGAATGAAATTGGTCGTGGAAGGATTCGAACTCGCGACCACTGGATTATTAATTAACCTAGCGCGCTAACCGCTCTAGAGCTATTACATGTTTTGTTATTACTGAATATGTGAGATTTTATGTTGTGTTTTTTTTATTGTATTGTGTATTATAAGCCTGTTTTTCTATATTTATTTATAGTATCGACAAAATTATATTATATTATTTATTTTATTTATTTACATAATTAAACTACACACAAACAACACTAGGTAAAAAATTACAATGAGTAGGCTTAATATATAATTGTTAAACTATCCCTTCTTCTTCTTCTTCTTCTTCAGCCCTCTGTCTTCCACTGCTGGATATAGGCCTCTTCCATATTCTTCCACTTCCTTCTATCGTTTGCTGCTTGCAGCCAATTTCTACCCCCCACAGCGGCTATGTCGTCAGACCATCTTTTTTGCGGTCTTCCGACGCCTCTCTTACTTTCCCCGACGCCTATCTTAAGGTCTCCATCTCAATATTTTAGGGGTCCATCTTGCGGGTTCCTGTCTAGCAATATGTCCCGCCCATTGCCATTTCAATGTAGCTACGCGATCCATGACGTCCGCTACTCTGGTCCTTTTCCTAATTTCCTCATTTCTTATTCTGTCTCTTAGGCTTATACCAAGCATGGATCTTTCCATGGATCGCTGTGTGCATTTGAGTTTTTCTACATTTTTTTTTTGTAAGGGCCATGGTCTCCAATGCATATGTAGTCACTGGCAGTATACATGATTCATATGTTTTTTTTTCTGACAGATCGGAATCTCTTTATCTTCTAGAATGTGTCTAAGTTTGTTAAAAGCTGCCCAACTCATTCCTATTCTTCTTGGCAGTTCCGCTGTTTGGTTTTCTTTGCCGAGTTTTATCTTGTGTCCAAGATATACCTTTGTATTCATCCACTATTTCGAGATTTTTATTGTTAACAGTGATGATTTTGTTTTCTGGACTTATAATTTTCGTTTTTGCTATGTTCATACTTATCTTGCTAGAAGCCTCATGCAATTCATTAATCATTTGACTTAATTCATCAATGCTCTCACTTACAACAACTATGTCATCAGCGAATCTTAGGTGACTCAAATATGTGCCATCTATCTTCACCCCTTTGTTATCCCAGTTGAGGGTTTTAAATACATCTTCTAGGGCTAGCGTGAATAGCTTTGGCGAAAATGTGTCACCTTGTCGCACACCTTCTATAAAAACAGAATTTGAAATATCAGTTTTGAATGACACGTATAATTAATTATGAATTATTATTGCAAAAATACATTGAAAATTGTTTGTTTATAGTAGAGACTAAACGGTTATTTAGAGGAATATATTTGTCTATTACAACTATGGATATTCGACTTCAATCTTCTTATAGACATCTAGTAGAGAGAAGTCCGAAAACAGTTATTGCGATTAAGAAAAAAACTATCCGGTAAGACAAAAAAAATCATTGCTCTAAAGAGATAATCAATCAATACTCAAATCCAATAATCCAGATAATGAGTCCCATGATCAATATTTTCCCTTAAACGAGACTCATTTTCCTCTCCAACATCGTTAGGTATTATAGTAAGATACTTCTTAATAGATTAATTACTGAGTAATTATCTTCTTCTTCTGCTTCAGTTAGGACTGTGTCCTGTTATTCTCGGAGCCTGCTCTTGTGAAGTGGACATCCAGCTATCCTTCCATCGTTTGGGTGGTCTTCCAGGGGTTCTGCCATTTGTTATCTCCCCATCCGCTGCCATCCTCACCACTCGATCCTAACCCGCTCTCCCCACATGATCTCTCCAGAATCGTCTTCGTGTTCTTCCCCATCGCACAACATCTTCGACATCACAGATTCCTCTTATCTCCGAGTTCCTTTCTCTGTCAAGAAATGTTACGCCTGCGATGGGTCGTAGAGTCTTCATCTCAGTGGTTCTTAGGAGGTTTTTTGTTCTGGCGGTGTCAGCTCTTGTTTCTATGCCGTATGTCATGATCGGCCTTACACAGGTCTTATAGATCCTTACCTTACTCTCCTTCAGTAGGTAACTATCCATTCTGACAAAGGTGCAGTCGCTTCAAAACTGGATGAGTTTTCAAAGTCATCAAGATGAGTTATGATTTGAAAATATGATTATTTTTTTTTACATAAAAAATGAATATGACCTTTTTATACAAGTACCTACATAATATACATCTTCCTACATTCCCTAAATTAAGCATCAACATCGTTAAGTATCATATTAAGATACTTATTAATAGAGTAATTACTCAGTTATTATCCATTCTGACGAAGGTGCAGTCGCTTCAAAACTAGACGAGTTTTCAAAGTCATCAAGATGAGTTATGATTTGAAAATATGATTATTTTTTTTACATAAAAAATGAATATGACCTTTTTATACAAGTACCTACATAATATACATCTTCCTACATTCCCTAAATTAAGCATCAACATCGTTAAGTATCATATTAAGATACTTATTAATAGAGTAATTACTCAGTTATTATCCATTCTGACGAAGGTGCAGTCGCTTCAAAACTAGACGAGTTTTCAAAGTCATCAAGATGAGTTATGATTTGAAAATATGATTATTTTTTTTTACATAAAAAATGAATATGACCTTTTTATACAAGTACCTACATAATATACATCTTCCTACATTCCCTAAATTAAGAATCAACATCGTTAAGTATCATATTAAGATACTTATTAATAGAGTAATTACTCAGTTATTATCCATTCTGACGAAGGTGCAGTCGCTTCAAAACTAGACGAGTTTTCAAAGTCATCAAGATGAGTTATGATTTGAATATATATGATTATTTTTTTTACATATACATCTTCCTACATTCCCTAAATTAAGCATAAATGCTTGTGCTATATGTGAACTAAATCGGTCGAGGCAGGATTCGAGCTCAGGACCACTAGATTTCTAGCCCAGCGTGCTAATCGCTCTGCCATATTAAAACCCATCTTAATTATATATTGTTTTCAAAACGATTCGATACTTTACATTTGACATTATATTATAAAGATAAAAAGGAAACATAAATAGATTAATAAGTACATATTGCACACTCATGTATACTCTTCCGACAATTTTGCTGACTGAACTCAATACTACGAAGAAGTTGATTTTCGCTAAATGTGCTTACCTGTCACTCTTTCTCTCTCTCGAGGTTTCTTTGCGAAAACTTTTTTTCTATCGAGGTAAATTTCCGACATTTATTTGTTGGCTCTGAGCAAGTTGTCTAAGGTGCGAATTCCCGGTAAATTAATTCCCGTATAATCTGGTTTTGACTGATCTCTCGTTGTTTACGTAAGAGTACTGCTGAGTATATTTGAGTTCACGTCACTAAACTCTACCCACAAACTTGTGGGTACAAGTTGAATAATTAACTATATTTTTGGATATCAAACTTGTTTCATTATGTCCCATATGTATACAACAAACTCATTGGTAAACTTTTGACTTTATGATTTTGCGTCGATTTTACGCTAAATCTGCATTCGTTTTCTTCCTCCTTACTGAAGATCGTACTTTATTTTCAGTCGTAGAAAATGTGATCATATGTATATCCACTTACCGAAATCATCTTCGCTGGCCTAAGATAGGTCAACATCGTAACATTCATGTAGGTACTTTCACTATATTATGTTTAATATAATCAATAACACGTATTCAGTATTCACCACAATATCTAAAGAAAATTTTTATTTTCTTGTCAAATTACGATCTCCCTCTTAGATATATTTTACCTGTGTACAAAAATGTATATGGCATGAGAACATGGGAATATCTCCTGCCAAAAATATTAAATGATATGGATGATGAGCTCTTGCATATATGCACTACATGTCCTAAATATTTTACCCACTTAA
Organism: Molanna angustata; assembly: GCA_963576475.1. NCBI lineage: Eukaryota > Metazoa > Arthropoda > Insecta > Trichoptera > Molannidae > Molanna > Molanna angustata. The sequence continues at coordinate 13,085,844 of OY754975.1, forward strand.
AAAGGTATATGATGAGGTCCGATGACGAAAGCTATGTGCTCTAGAAGTATACTCCTTGAGTTGACCGGCTGTCATAGGTCGAAACCTGTATCGTATTCTTTTTACCTTTATATGTATGTATATAGGTATATAGGATTTTTTTTTGATTTATGTATTTGTTTGTTTGCTCACTTATTTGTTTCTTTATTTTATTTTTGTTTTATGAATTATGTATATTAAAATTACCAAACTGAATTCGTCAACCTCAGATAAACCCTGAGGGTTTCGATGGTTGACTGTATCTTTGAATACTCTAGCTATTCCCATCCATTCTACTGAGTTTTTCAGTTTTTCTTTTGAATTACTATCAGCAGGACTGTGTAATAATAATAATAATAATAAGTTATTTTTGTAGCGCCGTTTAATGATTCGAGATCATAACAAGGGCGCTGATAGTTAAATGTGTTGCTCTCTGAAACAAAGCTGTTTTTAGTCCTTTAGTAAAAGTGCTCTTGCTTTGAGCACTGCGGACATCTAGAGGCAGTGAATTCCACTTAATAGGACTACTCACACTAAAGCATCGGTAAGCCGCTTTGTTGACTTTGTCCAACTCCTTTAAGGAATTGTTACTCTGTGATCCAGACGACCTGATGAAATGATCTTAAGTGATGAAATTACGTCGTCTTAGTCAATTCAAATTTTTAAAAAACAATTAAGCTCTAAAAACTAATTGACAATCTTTCCTCATCCTCTCTCTCCTCCCACAACCTCTATCTCCCTCATTTCTTTGTTGCTGTAATTTTATACACTTAATATTCTTACGTGTTTATCTTTTTGTGTGTTGTTTTGTTATAAATTTAATGTACGTACCACTACACTATTTATGGCCTCACGATGCTTTGGTTGCCAAGAAACCCGCCATTTTACACATTATTTAACATAAAGTTAATAAATAAATAAATCGAATTGTAGGAATTGAAGTTAGTAGAAACATCTCAAATAACATCTAAATCATTTGTCTACTAGGCCTTCACTTTCCTACTTCTCTCCTCCCGATATATCAATTGCCTTTTTTCAATTAAACAGTTTTATGAAAAAAATTAATCATAAAGTACCTATTTATATTATTAATTTAAAATATCCTATGAAGCAAGTAATTTGCCACTCCAGAATCAGTTGCCGCGTTAATAAGAAGACCACAGTGTGTTCCGACTATGCCTTCATCGATTTTTTATTTTCATACTCTTATTACATCATATTATTATTCTCTAAATTGAACATCCGCCAAGTGAACGAAGTTTCTAGGATATCATTAACTGCCATTCGATATCCTCAAGTGATGGGAACATGATAGCTGCGATGAATAGAACCTTCTTAGATGAATAATGAAATGGCAGTGTTCAAAGATGCTGAAATTTAATAAAACAGTAATCAAATGCTTGTTATTATTTTCATATTTCATTTATACACAATAATACATCTTCATATTTAGAACTAAAAAAAAAATAAAAAATAAATACATAGATTTGTCAAATGACATAATTTATGAAATCAAAGTTTTTGTATACGTTTTTTTGTTTAAAGCTGTGTAAAAATGATAATATACCAATGTTTCAACGCACATTTTAATGAAAATAATAATGAAATACATGATAACTTATGATGATAATAAATGAAAAAATATCTAAAAAAACTGCACTATTTTTGCAAAATTTGTAGAGAATCGAATGAGTACATTAGTCTGTAATCGATAAAATAGAATAAAAACGCCGTACATAGCACATAGCACACTGCAAATAGCACATAGTACACAGCACACACACATTTTTTTTTGTATTTTTTAATATCCTTTTTTTAATTATACTTCAAATAAATATATAAAATTCATAGTGATATAGGTATTATGGTAAAGTTGTTGCATTACCTCATCAAAAAGATTAAAACCTTGTGCTTGATGATATACATTGTGATGAAACATTCAGAATACAATCTCAGCATGATACTAGTTGATAATCTACAATAAAAAAATAAACTTTAAAATTGCGAATCCCTACTATATCCCCTTGGGCTAGTGAGTATGTATTTATTTATTATTTATTTAATATTCCTTCTCGGGCAACTAACAGGTACTGTGTCAAATATTAATTTAACACGCACCCAATAACAAGTTTTCACATTCTGGAGACTTGAGATATTAATCGACACACAGATCCAGACTGAAAACAAAATTAAAAAATGTGTCTCCACCGGGAATCGAACCCGGGACCTTTGGATCAGCAGTCAGATACCTGTCCAACTGAGCCGCGAAGGTGAGTAGTAAGAAAGATAAAAAAAATGTTGTATGGAAAAATAAATTTTAAATATATTATGTGATATTATCATTCAAGTATAATGCTTTCATATAATATTATATTCTACATCATGTCGATATATTTCATTTTGAATAAACAATATGGTGGAACTTTCAAAGCATCTGCGAAAACTTTCTGTATCTTTTATTAACCTTTTTCTTCGTAGTTTGTCTATAAAAAAGGAATGTTTCATAATATGGATCGCACGTTTCCTTTATGTTGTCAACTGAATCGATATTTCACCCTACTTATGCGTAGTTCTCGACTTCAAGCTATTTTCTAAAGCCACTTAAAATTCAGTACAAGGCACAGGAAATGGTCAATTCTTATCTTGCAATTAGTAAAAGATTAATTCGGCCATTCGTTGGGGGTTTTGTTTGGGGCGCCCTGGAAAACGGTCGGTCACGTGTTGTAGTTTGGGGGATTTTAATTAGCTAATTGATGAATTCAATAGATGGCATTGAGATTGCTTAATAGGTGATAATTAAATACTTACCTGTACTTTCTGTCTTATTCAATTACCTAAAACATATTCAATTAGATCTGAGAATAGTAATCGTTAATTTATCTGTACTGATATAAAATTATTTATAACCTTTGTTTGTTGCCTTCTGATATTGTTCATATTTTTTTGGGATTGGTTGGTACCAAAGCGATGCATCTCTTCCACCACTCCGCTCGGTCTTCAGCGACTCTCATCAACTTTGTGTAGGAGATACACTTCATGTCCTCGCACACCAATTCTTAATATTATCTTCTTCTATGATTCAATCACATGGATTTCTTTGCATCAAAGTCTTACATCTATCGATCTATGCGATCCTCTTCAGGTGCGGTTGGGGTGATGCAGTCAACACCGTCTCAAGTTATTACCGGCAAGAGCGACCTCTGAAATTAACCCCATAATTATACTATCATGTAGGAGACACGAGGCCCAGGATAGAGAGAATTGGAAAACCCAAGAAGATGCCTATATCCAACAGTGGCTGAAAAGAAGAAGTAGACCCAATTGTCGAAGTTACTTTTACAATAAATAAAAAGCAAACACAATCTCAAAGAATGCAACAAATATCATTACTTCCGCGTTTTATATTAAAAATAAATTTTAAAAATACATATAATAATAAAAATTAGGATAGTAGGTACTATTAAAACCTACCTATTAAAACCGACCTATTGTGCCGAACCCCGTGGCACAGTTGGTAAGCCGTTTGGCTTCTATGTGGGCATCCTGGGTTCGTTCACCAGCAGAGGAGAAATTTCGCTACTCCCACCACCACCCGCTCTGCCTATGGGGACTGTAATCGGCCCCTTCACAGAACGCTAAGTGAACGACAAAAAAAAATGCATAGCACGAAAAGTAGCTCATGGAGCCCTCTAGATTAGCAATCTCGGCACCATAGTGCAAAAAGAAACAATCAACGAGTGCGAACAGAAAATTCACACCCGTGGACTGTCTATGACCTCAGATCCCCCTACATGCAGACCATCAGAGAAGTGACCAAGATCTCTGGAAATAATTAATTTAACGGGAATCTTCTAAAAGTAAGGCACCATATCTATGACAGAAAACCTTAAAAGCTTTATAATTTTTCTTCGAGATCACAAAATCCGCATGACCAATGGGACCTTGAAGAGGCCCGCGGACAGCAACGAGGAGCTCCGATCTATATGAGGACACCATTGGGTGGCAACATTCCCAAAGGATATGTTCCGAAGTTTGGTCCGGGTATTGACAGAAATGACATGAAGCAGATGAGGCAATGTTAAATCGGTGAAGATAACTTTTAAAGTTTCCGTGTCCTGTGAAAAATTGGGAAGTCCAAAAGTCTGGAACAACCCAGGGAGATTTAAGACGATACCTCACGTCGGGAAAAAATAAGTAGGTAATTCTTCCCACTGAGCAGGCCGTCCAGCGAGTCTGCCAGATGTTCTGCAAATTTTCATTTACAGTCCTTTCAACAAAGCCGCGTGACACTCGACCCTCTGGAGGGAAGAGAGGAATATTTCCGATCATAGAAGAACAGCCTCGCGTAAGGTTGAAAACAGCCCCTCTACGCTGAAGTTCCAGATCAAGGGGAGTCATGCCTGTCAAAATTGGCAGTGCTTCAGTGGGACTCGTTCCATATGCTTTGGATAAAGCGATGAGAGCGAATCGTTGGCCTGAGAGCAAAATTCTACGTATATGTTGAAGCTCACAGGCGTGAGACCAACATCCTGCTGCATAGCAAGCAATGCCGAGGTAAACTGCCTTATAGAAAAGACAGGATACTTGAAACTGTAAACCCCAGTGTGCCTTGGCGATGTGTGAGATCTTTAAAAAAGCTGACTTAGCTTTGTCGACACACAATCGAGCATGGTTTTTAAAATTTGGTCCTCTTTCCAGAACAACTCCTAGGCAAGTGATTTGGTCCCGAAAACTTACATTTGTTCCAGAGAACTTAATAGACGGCTGTCTACGTAGTAAGCCTTTGAAAACCAAGCCATATGTCTTATTAGGAGCGAAGCAAAGTTTATTTTTTACACCCCAGTCGGAAACTAAGGAAAGAGCTTGAGTAGCTGAGTTCTCAATAAATCTACGGGAATTACCACGGACGAGGATGTATGCATCATCGGCATACGCTTGAATCGTACAATTACTGGAGAGAGGAAGATCCAGCAAGTCATCAAAAAGAATGTTCCAGAGAAGTGGACCGAGAACAGAACCCTGAGGACATCCAATGCTTACCTGTCGCGTATGTAGAAATTGTCCCCCAGGCAGGACTATGCGGCGATTTTCAAAGTAACTCTTAACTATCAGATATATATTGCGGGGTATATTCCTTGACTTCAGTTTATGCAAAATGAGCGGCCACCAAGCATTGTCAAATGCACCACTAATGTCAAGGGAGATAGCAATAACATATTTTTCGTCAGAATGTCTTACAAATTCTGACATATAATTTATAGCATCGACTGTTGAAATTCCAGGTCGGAAGCCAAATTGGCGAGAAGAAAGTGGACATGAGTTAGAAAGATGGGATTCAATTCTACTGCATATAAGTCTTTCCAGAATCTTATTAAAATATTTCTCATGCGAATATTGCTTGTCTGGGCTGAAATCACTGGTTATTTGGAAGAAATTGACATACGGCAATAAACTCGCCACTTGCGGAGGTTGCAAGGAAATGTTTATTATTATTATTAATAAAAAATCGTAAGAAGCGATTGCCCATTGTAGTATACGGTTTTACCGATACACATAGTTATACATATAGGTATGTACATATTATATCCCCAAAGGGAGAGTGCTTCGCGAAACGAATGGTCTGAAGTTAGTCCGATATTGGTATCGATACGCATTATATTATAGATAATTAGCGTGTACAATATTGAAATATGCATTCGAGGGAGATCGCGATCCACTTCCACGCCGGCGACGCTATAGAGCCCATTGGCCCTGTTCACCACCGGACGCAGCCGCAACATCGGACAAACACAAAATATCCACCATCCATCGGGTTCAACCACTGCCCCCGAGAATCCAACCTCACACGTCAGGGCCTCCGATTGGTCTCGAAATCGGCCGCTATCTACACTCCGTTTCAAGTCGGTGGGGCTTGTACCCCGACCCCTCGGTCCTCGTGTTGGCGTCCGAAGGTTCCGCGGGCTAACACCGGGGGCATCCGACGCAATCATCACCTGTCAGATTTGACGTCTAGTTGTCAACACAGGATGTCTGACCCGACGTCTGCGCCGGCGGTGTGCCCGAACCACACAACAACATTCGCCACAGTTTGACGAGTAACTGCCGAGCGAGACTAGAGGCGTCCGTCCTGCTCTTCTCTAAGTACAGAATTGACGAGGGCACAAAAGCGTCGGCCGCCCACCCCCGCCTTTACTGCCTAGGCCCTTAGAGCTGCAACCTAGGCCTAAATACCGATACACATAGTTATACATATAGGTATGTACATATTATATTCCCAAAAGGAGAGTGCTTCTTCGCGAAACGAATGGTCTGAAGTTAGTCCGATATTGGTATCGATACGCATTATATTATAGATAATTAGCGTGTACAATATTGAAATATGCATTGTTAAAAGATCAATTGTGCCTCATTTAAATATATCACACCCATGTATATAGGAAATAATACTAGATATTTATCAATGCCGTTGCGGCTGCTAAATTTATACATACCATCACGCCATGTCCCTTGCGGGGTAGGCAGAGAGAACCAAACGCCACATTTTTCTATCCTGGCACGCATTTCTCGCCTCGTCCACATTCATGCATCGTCTCATACATGTTCGCCTGTTGCTCACACTTCTAACATTTCCGTCGTTCAGAATATCGTTCACATGGTCGTTCCATCCCTTTCTTGGGCGTCCCCGACCTCTCATTCCATTCCTTTCCGCTCTGTATATTTTCTTCGTCAGGCGCTCCTCATTCATTCTCCCCATGTGACCAAACCATCTCAATGTGTTCACCTTCATTCTAGTAATGACATCTTTCTTCAACTTACATTCTTTCCTTATGTCCTCATTTCTTACCCTGTCATACTCTATCATCATCGTTCTATTGCAAATTCTTCCTAACGATCTCATTTCAACTGCATTTATTCTGCTTTCATGTGTCTTCTGCCATGTCCAGGTTTCACTTGCATACGTCAAGGTTGGCCCTACGATGGCGTTATGAAAGCTAAATTTATCGGCCCAATAAATACAAAACGAGAATTCAGAAGCATTTGAGATGTTCAAATATCAATAATTATTCGTGAGTGGACCGACATCAGAGACGTCGGTGAATTGTTCCGTACGGCGGCGGATAGAGATGCCTTCTCAGCAGTGATTGGGGGGACCTGATACGGCACGAAAAAGAAGAAGAATTATTCAGAATGTGAACGAACCATTCGATCGATCACAACCACTCATTTATTTATTTATTTATTTATTTATTTATTTATTTATTTACTCTCAGAAAGCTACAGCTGTTAATTATATCATTTACAATTCAGTTTTTAAATGTTAACATAGGCAAAAATGCTTTCTTCTATTTACATTTGTGAATGTATAATGTTTGGTTACATACTTAGTTATGAAAAAAAAATTATACAACAAGTAACATCAATTTAAAAAAAAAGAGAGAAAAGATACATAAAAAATAATAATAATATAAAAGTACAATAATATAAGAAAAAAACAATTAGGTACATAATATGTTTTAGGATGACAAGGAGGACCGGGATCATTAGTGATTGAGGAGGGGATTGTTGGATTGTGTGTTAGGGTTTAAGAACATCTTTATCTGTTTTTGATAAAATTCATTTGAAAATAATTTAGTTGTACGGTTTTAGTTGTATGGTGTACGGTTTCGAAATCTTGGAAATCAGAAAAAACAGTCAATTGAAATTTTCCAACAACCCTTTATTGAATATTTTTCCAATAGGTACAAAACAAAAAGATAAATCCATCCTTGACTTAACAAAGTACTGGATTGCTTCCCCCACGACGCCCATAATTCGGTAAAATGTCCATTTAATGAATTCTATTTTGTAACATACACATGAGATCCAACTGTTTTTTTATTTATTTATTTATTATATATACGCCCTTAATAGGGCATTTACAAAAAAATACAGTATAAATAGAACAATGTAAGCACAACAAAATAACAATAAGTGTAAATACATCAATTATATAGGTACATAATAAAAAAACGTAAGTAGTTAAAGGAAGAACAATATAAAACAACATAATACAACATAATAAAAGAAAATATAGGTAAATGATAAAAAAAAACTAGACATAAAAGAAGAAAAAAAAAATCAGTATTACATATTCAATTTAAACAGCAAAAATAAACAAAGCAAAGTAAAAATCAAAAATTATAATATGCGTTAAGCATCCTTTTGAAACCATCTATAGTGTGTACATTAAATATATCAACAGCACTATATTGGTTTCCAAGGCGGTGCAATCTATGTATTGGTGAGTTAATGATAAAGTTATTTCGAAGATTCTCTATATGAAAAGGTGTATTTTGACGTGAAGCAAACCTTGTAGGTACTCTGAATTTTATCATTTCAACTAGGTCAGGGGTGTCCAATATACCGTTGATTATTTTAAATAAACAAATTAAATCACAAATCGTTCTTCTGTTTGATAATTTCGATAAATTTAAAATACTCATTAGAAAATCATAATTTAATTTTTCTAAAGGAATGGATAATTTATAATTTACAAATCTTAAAAATTTATGTTGAACCCTTTCGACCCTCAATGAGTGCACATTATAAAACGGCGACCATATAGTTGAATTATATTCAAGATTACTACGAACAAGTGATGTATATAGGGTTTTAAATGTATTAATAGATCTAAAACTTTTGACGGTTCTCAAAATATATCCAAGGCATTTTAAAGCTTTATTAGTTGTTTCAGTTATGTGAGAAATAAATGTAAGCCTCTCATCAAACAATATACCAAGATCCTTTATTGATGTTACTTTAGTTAAGTTATTGTTGTCTATTGTGTATTGAAAATTGATACTAGTTTTATTTCTACAGAATCTGATGAATTGACATTTAGTATAGTTTAGGTATAAAGAATTCGAAGCACACCACTCGAGTAAATGGTTAAGATTTAATTGTAACGCCATACAGTCGTTTAAGTTCTTTATCGTTTTGTAAATTTTTAAGTCATCTGCAAAAAGTAAGAACTGAGCATCATGGAATATATCGACAATATCATTAATAAATAAAAGAAATAAAACTGGACCCAAGTGAGAACCTTGTGGGACACCACTCTTTGCAATGAATTGATTAGATATGTTGGTATACAACTTGACAGAGAGTTTACGTGATAATAAGTAACTGGACAGCCACTTTAAAATACTCATTCCAATTCCAAACGAGTCAAGTTTTTTGAGTAATATGAGGTGTGAAACCCTGTCGAATGCTTCTTGGGTAACTAACAGGTACTATGTCAAATATTAATTTAACACACACGCAATAAGAAGTTGCCACAGGAGACTTAATGATATTAATCGCCTCACAGACCCAGACTGAAAGCACAATTAAAAACTGTGCCTATGTATATACCTCATCTCAGATTTTTTTTTATATATATTACCTAGTGCTTATGATTTTGATTTGACAAGTTTACTTAATTGTACATATATAGACAAAATACACCGAGATGACTTCTTTATAAGCAACAAAATACGACTGGAGAAACGACGGTTTAAAGCGACCTCTTTGATGTTTTTTAATAATTTGAATAATTTATAGAGCGCCGTTTTCGTCATTAATCAATTTTCATCGCCTCAGAGGCGCAGAAAATTGATTAAGATGTATCATGTTGGCTCTGTTGTAAGATTTGTCTGTTGCGAATAAGTTGTGTTGAAATTTTTTCTGAAGGAAGTTAAATTTTCTGTCTGGTTGAGTGTGTATGAGAGCTTATTCCATGCATTTGGTCCTGTTAAAAGCATGATCGCCGAAATAAGTGGTGTGCATCCTATTTATTTCGGCTAATTTTCCAACCATGGATAAAGATGCAAAACGAAGTGATGATTGTCTGTCGTTAATTGAAAGTGCAATGGCAAGTTCGGAGAGGTAAGTAGGAGCCATATCGTGAAGTGCTCTAAGATCATGAGACAGAGCTTATATTTAGAGCTTATATAAGTTTATTGTATTCTATTGTATTTTATCCCCCCTAGGTTATTTACAGAACACTTGGGTTCATCTTTACATGGTTCATAATTTTCATACATATAACAGATTATTTGGATTGATGTTTAGTATATTAATAAAAAGCATTATTAACAAGATACTTTTTAGCCTCTCTCTTGTTGTTGATAGCGATCAGTGGCGGCTGGTGACGTTAAATCTTAGAAGGGCTCAAAATTATAATTTTACCTAGAAGAGAAATTAACTTACAACATGAATCAGAAAGCAGATATGTGACACAATATTAATTTATACGTTAATAATAAAGTGCATCGATAGCTTATAAAATAATTTGTGATAGCTAATGAATGTTGATCATACAAAATATAAAAAAAATTCTTCTGGCAACAGCCGCAAGACTGCTTCCTGATTTTACACATTTTATGTCTAATATAATTTTTGTTTTTTTTTTGCTATATCAATTAATTAAATAATAATAGTTATTATAAATAATAGTTATTATAAATAATAATTATTATCAATTAATTAAATAATAATAGGTACTAATGTATTTCGGATGATTTATAGTTTAAACTATGTAATATCAATTAATGTTAGCCTCAAGGATTTGCAACTGCTTACCTAGCATTCGACCATCGCAATGTACAACAAAATATGAATGAATGAAAATATTATACTATAATACTTCGTGGGCACTGCCGTGAAATCGGCATACATTCAGCGTGTACGGCGAGCTGCGGCGGCAGCGGGCGGTCGCGTGAATTGTATGGGTTCTCCGGGCACAAGTCGATTGTGCCCGAGGAATGAAATATTTCATATAATCTTGCTTGCTTTACAAAGCAGGTAGGTTTAAATACTTTCGTTAAATATACTACAGGCGTAAGACGGCAAAAATCAATTAGAAAAATAATGTGTTCTTAAGATTTAATTATATACAATTTTTGGAATCTTTTGAACAAAGTGTTTGGGAGGGCTGAGCCCGAGAGCCCTTTGGGAAGAGCCGCCACTGATAGCGATAGTATGTATAGTAGATACATACCAAATAATAAACCCTAAAATGCAAATTATTGAATTTTTTTTTACTATACAAAACATGTATATCAAGATAGGATAGTGTGGAGGTCAGTCCTTTTTTTCTACCCCGAATATGAAAACAGTTTAATGGTAAGTACATAATATGTATGGAGATTAAGTATCAAACTATTGAGAATCTCCGCAAATACAAATTTTATGTGGTCACTAATTATTTTTTACAAAAAAATTTAAAACAAGTTTGAGTATGCTCTTATGATGTATATAATTTTAATAAAAAAATTAATTGGGTATCTAGTTGCGTTGCTTCAGCGTTTTTAGATATCAAAAAATGAAAATATAGGCAGTTAAACACAATTTATTAATAAAAAAGTTTCAGATAACCTCTAACGTTTTCATATACACAATTTTGAGATATTGTATTTTTCAATATTTACACAAATTATCAGCGTTCAAACCCTGACGTGAGCAAAAATTCAAAATTCTGAGTATAAAAAATTTTGTAAACCATAGAAATACCACGAAAAATGTTGACCTGGCCATACGAAATCTCACGGATCTTGGCTTGAAACTTTGTTCTCAGAAATAAGTCATTTTGATCAAATCGACAGTATAATAAGACTATGTATTCTCCTGTAGAAATGAACTTGGTTCCCATAATATGTAGAGGTATTTTATTCTACTGAATAAAATTGAGATTTAATACCAGATGCCATAATATGTATGTATATAAGAATTTCTTGTAGCTTGACGGTTATCAAAAAGCTTCAGAAATCACTCACACTTCTTTAAATCATCTTTGTTACGTGATTATTGTATGAGGTTTGCCTACATAAACATTATATTATCATAATAATTCATTTTTCTTACATATTATTTTCGTATAATATTACAAAGATTATATACAGTGAAACAAAACCGTCGTGCGCCCCCAAATTTGTTTTATTTCAATACACCCTTTTTTAACTTCACTTCTCTGTGTGTACCTACTGGAATATTGCAACTGGTTTTTAACTAACTTCCCGACCAGTTATGAATCTTTCAGAGATTATTTAATCTCGATGATAATTCACGATAAAACTTTTCAGCTATCTTTAATTGATATTTTTATTAAATTGAACAATTTTTTATTTCATACAAGTAAATGATATATCTTCAGGTATTTATTGAATAAAACAAAGAGAGTCAATATGAATTTCTTTTGACAGTTCAATGTTGATATAACTTTGAAAAGCGTGTTCTAATTTTTTACTCTCCACACTATGTAATAGTGGAGAGTCATGATTTCACAAATTCTTAAACGTATTTTTTTTACATCAATTTCTCAAAAGGTATCACGCAGAGAGTGCACACTGTGAGTTTCGTCGTGATGTGTTTGTATGTTTGTCGTACAGCGTACGGCGTACGGCGTATGGCGCACGGCGTACGGAATTATCCTTTTTGTGTCCTCTCTACAGCCCAAACTATAAGTCCGATCGACTTCACATTTACTTCATATGTGCATAGGCTTAGAGCAGATTAATCTTCCATAGACAACTTTTATTTTCTTCTCGATGATTTCATCATTTACGTAGTTTTTTTTTGTGTCCTCTCTACAGCCCAAACTTCAAGTCCGATCGACTTCATATTAACATAATATGTGTAAAGTGCATAGACCTAGAGCCGATTAGTTTTACATAGATATCCGTTAATTTTTTATCTATGATTTCGTGTGACCAAATTTTCAAAATGCTCTCACAGTTTTTTTTGTATACTGTTAAAATTTCGATATAACAAAAATAAATTCATAAAAATGCATTCATGGATTGTCAAAATTTAAAGAAAACGAGTGAGTTGTGGCCAACACTAAACTCTCCACACCATAGTAAGCGTTCATTTTTTCTTCTTGAAATGTTGACAATCTCTGAATTCATTTATGAAGTACATTTCTATTAGATTCTATCTTATCCCCAGCAAAGGAAAACCAAATTGATTAATTTGATATATCGATAAAATTGAACAATTTTCTATATCTGAATTTTAATAGTGACTTCCATACATTTTCCACAATATTCAGGCGATATTAGATCGATTCTGAAATTTTTTTAAAGTGTATCCACAAATTATTTTTTTAAATTTTTTTTTCTGTATATTTTATATTTTTTATTATATTTTTTACTGTATTGACTACTGAAGTAGACCAACAGAAATTACAAAAGGGCAATAAGTCAACGCATTTTATATACGTACAGCTGTGTATTCTTTTAAATAACATTTAGTGATGATGCTATGGTAGTTTCATTAACATAATTGAATCTGTATTTAGTTTGTGTAAAATGAAAACTTAATGCTTCGTTAACTGTCCTATTGTTTGATTTTACAGCTTTAATGGGTCCTCAAATTAAATTTAGATCCACTGGGAAAAGGATTCAATAAAATATAAACTTCCGTAATTAAAAATCAAATAAACTCCTCCAAGATTCGAGTTAATTCCAATCATTGGACCAACCATAGTACGGGGGAAAATGTTTTATTTATACAGATTAAACTAATTATGCTAATTATTTACAAAGTCTTATCTTGTTTCAACAATTTGTAGCAGAAAATAACTTTTCTAAGTTTGGTTTGTGGAATTGTATCCACCGATTTTCTTCAATCCATTTTTCAATTAAATACCTCTCATTTTTTTATTATCTTATTCTGTTTTATGTTCATTGATCTGTTCAGGTAATTGATTTAGTTATTTAATTATTCATTTTTTTATTTATTTGCTACTAATTTATATAGGTACTTATTATTTAATTTAATTAAATTATTATTTATTTTATTTTATTATATTTTATTTTATTCGGAAAACATACAGCATACATAATATAAACAAAAATGATCCATATAGTTTCATGCCTAAATACATGTTTTCACTTATATAAAAAAAGTAATACCTAAACATAATATTCATTTATTCATTTATTTATTATTTTTTTTATAAAGATTATTTTTTTTTGTTTATTTATTTATCATTTTATTTGTTTATTTATTTTATATTTAATTAATCAATTTATTTATGTATTTATGTATTTGCTTGTTTTATTTTTACATACATACATACCATCACGCCATGTCCCTTGCGGGGTAGGCAGAGTATTTTTTATATTTATTTATTTACTTATTTATTAATCAATTATTTATTTATTTATTTATTTATTTATTAATTAATTTATTTTTTTTATTTATTTATTTATTTATTTATATTTATTTTATTTATTTATTTTTTTTTTATTTATTTATTTATTTATTTATTTATTTATTTATTTATTTATGTATTTATTTATTTATTTATTTATTTATTTATTTATTTATTTATTTATTTATTTATTTATTTATTTATTTATTTATTTATTTATTTATTTATTTATTTATTTATTTATTTATTTATTTATTTATTTATTTATTTATTTATTTATTTATTTATTTATTTATTTATATTTATTTATTTACTTTTTTCCTCATTTTTTATTTTTTTTATGGATTCATTTGAAATTTTAAATACCTTTATATAATTTGTATACTGGTCGACGTTTTGTTAAACGGCAATTTATCCAACCAGCCAAAGAAATCGTTAAATATACTATACCATACCATACCATACCATCACGCCATTTCCCTATTTGGGGTAGGCAGAGAGAACCGAACGCCAGACTCCTCTCTCTTGACATACATTCCTCGCTTCATTCACGTCCATACATCGTCTCATACACGCTCTTCTATTATTCTTACTTCTAACATCTCCATCTTTCAAAATCCCATTTATGTGATCGTGCCAACTCTTTCTTGGCCGACCTCTACTTTTCATTCCTCTTTTATCAGCCTTGTATACTTTTTTTGTCAGACGGTCATCACTCATTCTTTCTATGTGGCCGAACCACCTTAGGGCATTTATTTTCATCTTACTTATACTATACAATATGTTATTATACTATACAATATGTTATTAAATATACTATACAATATGTTTTATTTAAAAAAAAAAGAAAACAAATCATATGATCGCAGAGTAGCCATAGCAAATTCAAATTATTACTGACTCAGAACAGACTATGTCTAGCGTGGCAGTAGCAGACTATGTCTAGCGTGGCAGTAGCAGACTATGTCTAGCGTGGCAGTAGCAGACTATGTCTAGCGTGGCAGTAGCAGACTATGTCTAGCGTGGCAGTAGCAGACTATGTCTAGCGTGGCAGTAGCAGACTATGTCTAGCGTGGCAGTAGCAGACTATGTCTAGCGTGGCAGAAGCAGACTATGTCTAGCGTGGCAGTAGCAGACTATGTCTAGCGTGGCAGTAGCAGACTATGTCTAGCGTGGCAGTAGCAGACTATGTCTAGCAATTTCCAAATGTGGGAAAAAAATGTAAAATTGTAATTTGTTCCTTTGTTATATTTACATATACTGTTGGAAATATTATTCATTATTTTTTTTTATATATTTTTTATAAGAATGAATATATCCCTGTAACAATTACATATCCATCCTCATACATTCCCTAATTAAGCGGTAATGCTTGTGCTATAGGCAGGACTCGCGCTTTTTAATTAACATTGAAAAATTACTAAAAACACTGAAAACAAAAACATTTTTAAATACAGACTTGAAAGTGTCCTTGTAGGATGAGATAGCTATCTACACGAATGAAATATTAAAAATCTTGATTTTTTTTTGCATTAATTTTATGGAGGAGGACAGGTCAACATCAACTATGCATAGGTTTACCATAGATTAATAACTTTCTCATAACATGATACCTAAAACCATAACCTTACGATTCGTAGAAATGTGTTACCGAATGGCGGTGTTATGGTGGAACTTAGAATAAACATGTTCTCAGAAGATACTTTACTGGGTGTGGGAAGAAGAAATTAAGTTTTTGCTTGTTTTAACCAATTTGCGAATACACTTACTTTTACACATTAAATCTAACTAATTCAATTTCTTGCGTGAATTATCAATATCTTCACACAAGTATCTATATTAATCTCCGATGTATGTATTTAAGTAAATGTGTTGATATAATGGATAGATTGTATCAACGCGCATTATATAATTACATCACATATTTGCGAATTAAAAGTAAACCCTACTTAATATAAAAATCCTTTATATTGGTATAAAATAGTTTCTTGTAGACATGATGAAATTATTAAATTAGTATTGGACTTAGTGGAAAAAATCGACAAATTCTATGTCTGTGTTCAGTACGTGTTACGGACGGATATAGGAATAATATTCAAGACTACTCATATCTTAACAAATTTTCCATAATGATACTTGAGCTTTTATACAAAATTTTGTTAAGGGATATTAATATGTAAGAATCACGATAACTCACTTAAACTTTTCGCCACTTTCATAACTGTAGACTTATTTAAATGTTATTAACACAATGTTGAAATTCCATTTTCTTCGAGTGTAATAAGTAAAAGGTACCTTTAGTCAGAAAATACGGCCATATAACAAATAAGTGCTACCAAAACCGCAGTATTTTTACGTCGAGAAAATTCTCATAGATAAGGGGATAAAATGAAAACTCTTTCATTTTTTGAAATAGTGAAGGTAACATTTTAATGCATTGTTACGAGAACGTAATTCTATATTACGAAAAATTTCACAGTACTTGATACTCCACCTGAAAATAGCATCATAACATATTAATTTCATATTTGATATAACAACGTAATACGTAACACAAAATGAACAGTATTTTTCTTACTTAGAACGAAACTCCTCGAACACCAAATCATTTCTTATAATGCCATATATTTATATCAATTACAATAAAAAAAACATATCTTAAAGTGAATTCGCGTTTGAAAATTACTTTTAATTTGACTGATATACATTAGATTTTAAGAAAGCAAAAAATAAAATTAATTCCCAGATGTTTCAATCCATTTGAATTAAAGTTTGTTGCCTTAAATGGAATTATTAAAAAATAAATAAAATTATGTAAAAACGATGTATAAATTTTGACGATGCGATGAATGTGTTTAAAGATAAAAATATGTGACGTTCGGTTATCTATGCCTACCCTGTGAGGGACGTGGCGTGATGGAATGTATATTAGGCTGGGTCGTAATTTTTTTTTTTCGAATCTACATATGAAAGGGGTCTTAAAAGTCGCTTATTTAATAAAAAAATATTCAATACTACTTTTGGCCCTCTACCAGAAGTCAATGTTTTCAAAATAGTCTTTTTTTTCTGCCTCAAGTTAAATAATATAAAAATAATTATTTATGTTCGTTGCAATACGTAGAATTCAGTAGTTATAGTAAATATGTATTTTTCAGTGCATTAGTACGTGTTGTTTTAGTGTGTCGCGCGCCAATCGTTGATTTGAAAGGCAGTAAATGTTGGTTAATTTCGGGAGACCTGTCAGCCGCGCTCTTAAGGTACCAGTTCACTGCGCGACCGAGACCAGAGACCGTTACATGACTTTTACTATGAAAATTAGCGGTTGGCGCCGCGAACGAGACCGGAGACCGAGACCGAAGGCAGATACTCTCAGCTAAATAAAATACTATTGTATAAAATTTATTGCAAAAAACAATGCGAAAAAATGAAACCATAACCTGAAATATTGATGATAAATGTCACTCTGACATTGTTCGGTCACGTGATTCTCAGAGAGACACCACGAGACAACACTTTTGTATGAAGGAGACCGCTTTGCTGTCTCGGTTTCCGGTCTTGGTCTCGCTCGCGAACCGGTGTTCATACAATTTCATACAAGCAATTAACGGTCTCGGTCTCCGGTCTCGGTCGCGCAGCGAACTGGTACCTTAAGAGTTAATTTGATCGGATGTACATAATGTTGTTTATAATAAAATTCTCTACTCGCAATCAAACGAATATTATTTAGTTTGGAAAAATCAAGAAATTCCATACATCCAAAATAATTTATATTTTTTAAAAACATCCTAGGTACAAGTCCCAGTTTCAAGTATCAGTAGAGGGCCAACAGTACTATAAAATCTGAAAATTAAAAAGGCAATTAAAATCTAAATATTTATGCGCAAATTTTGAAACCCCTTCCGGTTAGATATGATAAAAATTAAATTCTCCTTACATGGACGGCCCAGTCTAATGTACAAACGTATGTATGTAAATTATTCTTTTATTACTAGTTGCATGTAACACATGAGATCCAACTGTCGATAGTGATAGTATGTACAGTTGAAGAAGAAGTACCAAACTATAAACCCATAAATACAAATTATTTAATATTTTAAGATATTTGGTTTTCTATACAACACATGTACCTAGGTATGTATGTCAAAATAGGATAGTATGGAGGTCAGTCCTTTGATCCTACCCAGAATATGAAAACAGCATGATGGTATGTATGTATGTTTGGAGATAAGTATCAAACTATTAAGTCTTCTTAGATTATTGTGTGTAGCTATTGCCATACAAATTGTATGAAGCAATGTCGTCACTAAATTCATTTTTTTATAAAAATTGTTAAAAAAAATTTGAGATGTGCTAATACAATGTTTGTATTTTTTATATAAAATTAAATTATCTAGTTGGGGTGTTTCGGCTTTTTCGATATTTTTAAAAAAAAATGGATATATAGGCAGTTAAACTCATAAATTTATCATAAAAAAAATATTTATCCTAATAAAAACGTTTGAGAAACCCTGGAATTTAAAAAAAAACTAATTTGAGATTTTTTGTTTGACTATGTTTATAACAAATTTCAGCGTTCTAGCTTTTATGGTTTCTGAGATATATGGAAAAATAAACCAAAATTTCAAAAGTTGATAACCCCTGACTGAAACAAAAATTCACACTTCTGAGTATAAAAGTTTTGTAGGCCTATAACTGTTTATATATTCTAAAAATTTAGGCTCTGTAAATTGAGCGGATCAAAAGTTATAAGGGGGGGGGGAACACACACACCACACACACCCACACACAGACACACACACAAAACTCACATAAAATGTTCTACTCCGAATTCTGAGTAAATCCATGTATGGTAACATATATGCTGAGAGGCCTCTAGTTGGTGTTATTAGCATGCAAAAAGTCCACTACGCCATACAAAATGTTCCTTTGTACACGCTTCTTGAATTTATACTGCCTCTTCCTTCAATAGAATTTCATTCTCTTGAACGAATCGACAGTTGGATTTAAACAGAAGTAGTCGCCTCATGGGGGACGAAATAAATATATTAAATAAAAAAAAATTAGGTGAAAAATACATAAAATAAATAAATTTGTCGTGTTACATCTCTGGAAAAATTTACAAAAATGTCTATCACGTATCAGGAAGAAATTTTCCTTGTATAATAAACGCTCTGAATGGAGGTAATAAATATTTATCACCAATTTATTTCCCGTCAAAATAAATATCAATTTTAATAAATTCTGACCAAGCGAATTGTGGGGCCCGAGCACGTATATAACCTGGGCCTCACTAACCACTGATCTCAGCCCATTTTCACCCCACCTTGGGTAATTTCAAAGGATATTTTTATCTATTCACAAGGCGTAAAAAATGAAAAATGTTATTATAAAGCAACACATCGATTACGATACACGGTCACGCATTCAAAATATGATGATAAATACTTTTTCATTCAAATGCCGGCTTGTAAATGTAATTGTGGCTGACCCATGTTTATGACTACAAAGCATCAATACAAAGTAATATTTTCCTAAGACGACCCTGATGTATAGATACTATATGAAATTTGATATCTCAATAGAGATGAGGGGCGAATATATATTTATAGGATAACCGGTAAATCAGGCACCTGCAGGGCTTATTTATTTATTTATTCAAAGAAACACCAACAGAACATAGGAATACACATAACAATATACATACAGTTAGAATCATCATAATAGTTCCAATGCTCCAATAACAGGTGTTTACAACATAATATATTGATTAATTGAATATGAAATATTTATTATTAACACAAACATTTATAGAAAGTAAATTTTAACTAATTCAATTAGCCTTTAGAAAATAATCTAAATAGGTAACTATAACACACACACAAAAGCAGGACAGAGCAACGTCGCACACGTCCAATACATCTCTGTCACGAGTTCGTGATATTTTCCCAGGCAAATTGATCTCCAGGAGAGGTGACATAAATTGACCTCCACGCAGTCCTGATTTAACCCATATGGACTTTTTCCTATGGGGTTATCTTAAATATAAAGTTTACGCAAATAAACCGACTTCCTTGGCGCATTTTAAAGAAAATATCCGTCACAAAATGGTAGCCATCACTGAGTCCACCTGCCGAACCGTCATGAGTAATTTTACTGTTCGAGTAAATGAGTGCTGCGAACGCGATGGTCTACATTTGGACGATATTATTTTTAAGAAATAAATTCACAAATTGTGTACTTTAATAATTGATAAACATTTTTTCGATACACGGCTTACTTTTTTTATGATCAATCCACTAAATATAAACTTTATATTGAGATACCCTGTATGACAGTTACCATTATGCGGAACTGGTGGTGACTACAGTAGCGCGTAAACCTAATTATTTTATTTTATCAAATCATTTCCGAAAAAAATTGTTTGAAACTACGTTAATCGGGTTGGTTGGAATAGATTGCCTTGAGTCAATTATTCTGCCTTCGTGCACTTTGATGTACCACCAAAAATGTAAAGGAATTAGACACACACACAATTTCTATATGTATTTTCATTTCAATTGTAATTTTTGAAAATAAATAATGATTAAAATTTTTAAAATACCCGAGTTACTCGAAAAATTTACAAATTATAGGTACATTATATATTTGTATATATTGTTTTTTTATTATTTATTAATTTGAAATCCTTTTTTACTTATGTAGGTATAATAATATGTTATATAACTTGATAAAGTAGTAAATTAAATGTAAAATGTAGTAGTAATAAAGTAGTACCTACCTACTATAATTAAGTTAAAGTTGAAGTTTGTATGTCATCAGTGTATACATATATATTTATTTTCATTTGTAGATTAGACTACTCTACTAGGCTATGCCTGTCCCAGAGTAGCGTTATATAATTCAAGTCTATTATTTTTAATCGTCATAGTGTAAGTTAATTTTTATAAGGTTTAGTGTTAGGTTCAGTTAGGTTGAAGTGAGTAGGTACGTTTTAATGTAGTATGATATATTGCTTGATGTAAAAATGGTAAATGCTAATATAATTTTGATTTTTTGTTAATCAATAATGTAGTAATATTAATAATAATAATAATAATAATAATAATTTGTATGGCGCCGTTTAATGATTCAAGATCATTCCAAGGGCGCCTTTATTTAGATAGATATTATATTGCTCTACGAAACAAAGCTGTTTTCAGTCCTTTAGAGAAAGTGCTCTTACTATTTGCACTGCGGACATCTAGAGGAAATTTATTCCACTTTATAGGACCACTCACACCAAAGCATCGATCATAGTAAGTCGCTTTATTGGCACTGTCCAACTCCTTTAGGAAGTTGGTACTCTGTGATCCAGAAGACCTAAGTGTGAGATGCCTCCCAGAGAGAGCTTTTCTCTGACACAGCTCTTGTATGTATTGTGGTCCTAGGTTATTTAAAGCATTAAACACCGTTAAGCAGATTTTGTAGTCAACACACAGTACACAGTATGTTGTATATTGTATAACACCCAAAATGAAAATTGTAAAGTCTCGAGTTTTAAAAAATGGTGAATATATTTATTTATCAATAATCTTCTTTTTACTCTCAAGGTAATGTTATTTCATATATAATGTAAGGTTATTTCAATATGTTACCCAAGTATTGGTTGGTACACTCGCGTAAAGAGACACAATATAGTTTTTTTTTTCACTGAAACTTACCCCTCAAAAATTCATGCTATTTGCTCAGAGGATAAATTTCAAATACCCAATATCCTTTACTTTTATCTTGTAACACTGAATTTGTATTGTATGTATATCTATAATATGATATTTAATAATATTTTTCTTCTCAAAATGCTGGGAAGGAATTTATTATTTATTCTCTTCGTTGCGTCGGTGTTCACATGAAATTCTTCCGCCATGAAATTCTTAATATCAAAAATATCAATTCTGCTTTCATGTATTTAGATATATAAGTATGTATTCGTATTCCTAGACTCTATTTCTGATCCTGAAACAGTTTTTCACATCATGTAATATTTCCATCTGAATGTGTAAAATAATCTTTCAATTTCATCTTTATTTGAAATACAATCGTCATAAAGTTTCGTAGAATGTCTTACAATGAACTAGTATATTATAATTCTATGGAACTAAAATACAAAAAATTTCTTATAATTTCTGACAATAAACTCAAATAAATAAAGTTTCTTATAATTTCTTACAAAAAACTCAAATACATAAAGTTTCTTGTAATTTATTACAATAAACTCAAATACAAAAAAATCTTAGAATTTCTTACAATAAACTCTTATACATAAAGTTTCTTAGAATTTCTTACAATAAACTCAAATACACAAAAAAGCACATTCATACCATCACGGCGTTTCGCACAATGAGGGGGACCAGCGAAGGGCGTGCGGGTGTGCATAACCGCAAAAAAAAATATTTTTGTTCAGGGTTGACATATTATGTAAGAAAGCACTGTTACCTCGTGTATAAGAACTGTGGCACATAGTTTACGAACCAATTTCTCAATAGAGTGCGTTACAAATATCTATGAACAAAATATTTAGAACGTTCAAAAATTGGATTGATAGGGAACTCAATCAAAAGGCATTATTGACGAACGTTGCGCAAGCGCATAAAATGATCACGTAAACAAGGCAATGAAAGGTCGTAAGCCCTGCAGGTGCCTTGATTTCCCGGTTTTTGATTAATACTTCAACTTCGTCTCTATTGAAATATTAAAAATATTGACATAAACAAAAATGTTTGATATTCATTAAATAATAACTCTTCACTATTTTCCAGTCGCGTGGAAGTGATAATGGAAACCTTCTTCCGTAAACCTTTTCAAATCACAAAGACAATAACATACATCTTATCTCTACCCCCAGGTCTCAGCGGAGATCATTTCAAGTTTGACGCAAACGGCGACGGTCCAGCCAGATACAATATAATCCACTTCAAGCAAGTCAGCTTGGGGAAATACAGATGGATCAAGGTCGGGGAGTACTTGGAAGGGGAGCTAAAACTCAACATGAGTGGTAAGTTTATTTTGCATATACTTTCTTTCATTCATACCATCACGATAAATTCCACAATGTGAGGTGACGGGTGTGCAGGTGTGCATAACCTTATAAATGGAAGCAAGAGGCTGGCACGCCTGTCTCGCATATAATAATAATAATAAAGCCTTTTCATTATTCCATTTCTATTACAATTATTTAAACTTATTTATACTTATTTGTGCATGTTATTAAAACTTATTTCTACATTGTTTTATATTATTATTATTTTTTAAATGAATATGTTCTTGTATCAAGTAGGTACATATACATCTTCATACATTCCCTTAAATAAGCATATGCTTGTGCTATTGGTGAACGAAATCGGTCGTGGCAGCATTCGAACTTGCGATCACTGGATTTCTAAACCAGCGCGCTACCGATCTGCAACCACCCGTCTAATTTATATTGAATAGTATATTAACATCAACATTGTTGAACATAATTATCATTGTGTAGTATATTTACATAAACTCTGGTTAGTTAGAATATATTGGCATTTGACAATAAGATCGCCAGTGTACAAAGTATGTGTAAAAATGGATACAAATAATTATAAATAATATTAATAACGTTTATATTAAAATAATAGTTAATATATACACAAAAAAAAAAATCCAAATTGTTTCCATATAAGGTTTTATGCAATAGCTACTCATTTTTTCTACTCCCACCACCACCCGCTCTGCCTATGGGGACTGTAATCGGCCCCTTCACAGAACGCTAAGTGAACGACAAAAAAAATGCATAGCACGAAAAGTAGCTCATGCAGCCCTCTAGATTAGCAATCTCGGCACCATAGTGCAAAAAGAAACAATCAACGAGTGCGAACAGAAAATTCACACCCGTGGAATGTCTATGACCTCAGATCCCCCTACATGCAGACCATCAGAGAAGTGACCAAGATCTCTGGAAATAATTAATTTAACGGGAATCTTCTAAAAGTAAGGCACCATATCTATGACAGAAAACCTTAAAAGCTTTATAATTTTTCTTCGAGATCACAAAATCCGCATGACCAATGGGACCTTGAAGAGGCCCACGGACAGCAACGAGGAGCTCCGATCTATATGAGGACACCATTGGGTGGCAACATTCCCAAAGGATATGTTCCGAAGTTTGGTCCGGGTATTGACAGAAATGACATGAAGCAGAGGAGGCAATGTTAAATCGGTGAAGATAACTTTTAAAGTTACCGTGTCCTGTGAAAAATTGGGAAGTCCAAAAGTCTGGAACAACCCAGGGAGATTTAAGACGATACCTCACATCGGGAAAAAATAAGTAGGTAATTCTTCCCACTGAGCAGGCCGTCCAGCGAGTCTGCCAGATATTCTGCAAATTTTAATTTACAGTCCTTTCAACAAAGCCGCGTGACACTCGACCCTCTGGAGGGAAGAGAGGAATATTTCCGATCATAGAAGAACAGCCCCGCGTAAGGTTGAAAACAGCCCCTCTACGCTGAAGTTCCAGATCAAGGGGAGTCATGCCTGTCAAAATTGGCAGTACTTCAGTGGGACTCGTTCCATATGCTTTGGATAGAGCGATGAGAGCGAATCGTTGGCCTGAGAGCAAAATTCTACGTATAATTCTACGAAGACCAACATCCTGCTGCATAGCAAGCAATGCCGAGGTAAACTGCCTTATAGAAAAGACAGGATACTTGAAACTGTATACCCCAGTGTGCCTTGGCGATGTGTGAGATCTTTAAAAAAGCTGACTTAGCTTTGTCGACACACAATCGAGCATGGTTTTTAAAATTTGGTCCTCTTTCCAGAACAACTCCTAGGCAAGTGATTTGGTCCCGAAAACTTACATTTGTTCCTGAGAACTTAATAGACGGCTGTCTACGTAGTAAGCCTTTGAAAACCAAGCCATATGTCTTATTAGGAGCGAAGCAAAGTTTATTCTTTACACCCCAGTCGGAAACTAAGGAAAGAGCTTGAGTAGCTGAGTTCTCAATAAATCTACGGGAATTACCACGGACGAGGATGTATGCATCATCGGCATACGCTTGAATCGTACAATTACTGGAGAGAGGAAGATCCAGCAAGTCATCAAAAAGAATGTTCCAGAGAAGTGGACCGAGAACAGAACCCTGAGGACATCCAATGCTTACCTGTCGCGTATGTAGAAATTGTCCCCCAGGCAGGACTATGCGGCGATTTTCAAAGTAACTCTTAACTATCAGATATATATTGCGGGGTATATTCCTTGACTTCAGTTTATGCAAAATGAGCGGCCACCAAGCATTGTCAAATGCACCACTAATGTCAAGGGAAATAGCAATAACATATTTTTCGTCAGAAGGTCTTACAAATTCTGACATATAATTTATAGCATCGACTGTTGAAATTCCAGGTCGGAAGCCAAATTGGCGAGAAGAAAGTGGACATGAGTTAGAAAGATGGGATTCAATTCTACTGCATATAAGTCTTTCCAGAATCTTGCCCAGAATAGGCAGGAGAGTAACAGGTCTATATGCTTTTGGGTCCGTGCTAGGACGATCGCATCGTTTGGGAATTATAGTCATGAGGCCCGTTTTCCAACAGTCTGGAAAACAGCCCTCGTCTAAACATCTTTTTAAGAGGGAAACCATTTCAAATTGAGCCAAACGCCAACATCTTTGTATTAAAATAGAGTCGATACGGTCGAGGCCTGGGGATTTACTACTCATTGAAAGTACCTACTTATACTGAATGCTATTCTGAAATTTCTACGATTATATTGAAATGAATCCAATTACAACAACTTTAATTGTTTGCCAAATCAATTGTCATCCAATAGTACACATTATGGTTATTCTGAACATGCTATTGTGTTGTCTATGGTCAGAAGCAATTGTAACCTTTTTTTCAGATTATTCTGTTATTATATTCGATATTCGATTATTTTCGATACCAACATGTATAAAAAATCCAAAATGTCGGCGACACAGAATGTGATGAATATACACGCATCCCAATAACAAAGTTAAAAAAATTGTATTTTATCATTAAACCATTGGAAATATTCCGTCAGTTTCCTCTAAATATTCAACTAAAGCCAAAGCTGCAGATTCTCATGCCATTTTAATTGAACATCTTATTATTAAATCGAACTAAACATCAAACTATAATTTAAACAACACGCTTTGACCGCTTGTTATGATTTCAATAACTTTGAAATCATAACAAGCGGTCCAATCTAATAATGTGCGTTCAGAATAACCACCATTCCATAATGACAAATGTCGCCAATTTGTATCTTGATAATGTCAAAAGTCAATCGTTAAATCATTAAACTAATATTTATATCTTCAAAAGGTTTATTTTTATAGTCTTGTACATTATATGGATGGATCGCTAAATACAAAACATGAAAAATTGTACAATTTATAAATTATTAATATATGTAGATCGATGACAGTCGAATATAAATAAACTTATAATCTGACACAATTTACTACCAAATTTCATTTATTACCATTACCTGCCTACAATAAATTCTTAATAACATCTTAATTGAGCTTAATGAAGTCAAAATGTATTGAATGGGTACCTACATGTTTATTCAATTTAATAACCATAAAGCGACAGATTTGGCAATATTGAAATTCGGCATATTATTATAACCTAAAAACAATTATTGTTTAATATAGAATTTAATTACAAACACAATACATAAGCATAACAAAGTTTAATAACTAATGTTGAAAGCCATGTGTATAATAGGAAGGTATACGTTTATACTTTCATAACCTTCGTTAATAACGTAGTTTTCTTCACCACCTTTATGATAAATGGAATATTTCAAATATTTATCTGTATATCAATAATATATTATTTTAAATTAATTAGAAATTAATAACTTGAAATAATACTGACGTGACTCATATCCATTTTTCATGTTTTGTAATATAGTATGCATTTATTATTTTTCATAAAAAATTAATTATTTTTTTTAATTATTTAGTTTACAATTTATTATTTTGCATAATTAGGTATAATTCATACATATCATCACGACATATCCCACAATGTGGGGGGACCAGCGATCGATGTGTATAATTCATAGCTAATTGTTCTTCTTCTTCTTCTTCCTCTGGTTTTAGGCCTAGGGCCTGTTTCTTCAGTCAGGGACTGCATCTTATGATCCGGATGTCCAGCTGTCACTCCATCTTTTTGCTGGTCTCCCCCTTGCTCTACGACCCTCCGGGACTTCCTTGGAGACAATTTTGGGTAGTCGCGTGTCTCCCATTCTCTCGACGTGGTCTCTTTATTGACGCTTTCGCCCTCTTCCCCAGCAGATGATGTCGTCTACATCGCATCTCCTTCTTATATCGTCGTTCCAGATTCTATCCTCGAGTGTTACGCCCACTATGGAGCGCAGTGTCCTCATTTCAGTAGTCCGGAGGAGATTTTTTGTTCTGATGGTATCGGCTCTGGCTTCGATGGCATAGGTCATTATGGGTCTTATGCACGTTTTGTAAATTCTAGTTTTACTTTCTGTGAGCATTTGTTTGTTTTTCCAGACAGTGTCCCTGAGGCAGGCAACTATAACGCGGCTGCTTTATCGGTTTGTTCTTTAACCTCATCATATAGCTCATTGTCATTTGATATTTTGGCGCCCAAGTATTTGAATGTAGTGACTTGTTTGCTCATTTTCCACAACCAGTTCGCCTCTTAGAGGTGTTTCGCATCTTAGTTAATTGTTAATATAATATAATTATGACGGTAAAATAATATTAGTTTTTATAAATCACATAAGTAACTTTGGGACACCATTTTGAAAAATTTCAAACATTACAAATAGTTAAGGCGAGTTATTTCATATGACCGGTTATTTCATATGACCGCTTATTTCATATTATGATAGTTATTTAGAATCCGCCCTGGACATGGACGCTGTAACTACCTCATGGCAAAATGGGGCATTGTTCCATCCGCTCAATGTGATTGCGGCCATCCATCTCAAACAATGCAACATATATTGGAGGAATGCAGCGTCCGTGCATATGAGGGCCCAAAGACGGATATTTGCGAGCTGACGCCTGCATTTATGGACAGGCTCGGAGCCCTCGACCTGAGTGTGTGATCGTATTTTGTTTATGTTTAACTGTGTGTTTGTTGGTTTGATTTTGATATATTCACTGTGTCATACGATAAATAAATATGTAAATAGATTTCATACATAAAGCTGCACACTAAAACTATTATATGATTTTTACTGCCTCAATAAACGGTTAGGGCACGAATATCTGTTTGAACTTTCAATATTCTGTATTTTGCTTTTCATTACAGCGCATAGAAGTGTATAGCGTGTTCCATTGAGGGTTCAACATTTGAAAGTGGAGTGCTAACCACAATGTAATACAATTGTTCAATTATATACCTATATTATGAGCAATATAGATGTTAGTAGTCATCCTTTCAGGTACAATACTATACCAATTTTCAGATTTTCCCTTATAATGTCTGCTATGATATTTAAAGCAAGCTGATAGACTATAAAATCTCAGCAATAATCTAGATTTAGTTTTGCTATTCAATATACTATTCAAATAAGAAATGTGAAGTTTATTTGTCATAAATACAATTTTACAGATATACAAAACCATCAAATTGTATATTTTGACAGTTTACTTCGAGGCACATTTATCTTCTTCTTCTTCTTCGATGGCGCTACAGCCCAAACTCTTTTAACTTTCGCCTCCATCCCATCATGTCCTCTGCTGCCACTTTCCAGCTCCTCTCCTGGAGAAGCAGAGTCGCATCCTTTCTGACCCCATCTTCCCACCGCAGTCTTGGTCTTCCTACCCTTTTTCTCCGATCCAGGTGTCCAGTCATGATTCGATTCAGCACCCGTGAGGTTGGCATTCGTTGTGCATGTCCAGCCCATCTCAGCCTACGTAATTTCATGGTTTTTCCCCCTTTTCACTAAACATTTGTATATTGTTCATTGTTTTGTATTTACTCAAGAATTTCTTCTTTCCAAACACCCCCCCCCCCTTCACCTTTACACACCCCTTGATCTAAAATATTAATATTGTTTATTCAATTTTGTAGAAACATATTTAGTAAAAATTGTGTCTCAGAAGATGCTAGTTGTGTCCAGCGAAAGCGCTTAGGCTAATTAAATTGTACTCATTGTGGAATAAAATGGTGTTTTATTTTTAAATAAATAAAATATTCACTTAATAATTATGAACTTGCACTG
This sequence comes from Molanna angustata, assembly GCA_963576475.1. Taxonomy (NCBI): domain Eukaryota; kingdom Metazoa; phylum Arthropoda; class Insecta; order Trichoptera; family Molannidae; genus Molanna; species Molanna angustata. The sequence continues at coordinate 13,115,285 of OY754975.1, forward strand.
TGTTAATGAAAAACATTTAAATTATAATAATGAATGAAAATAAAAATACCTTAACATATTCTATGTTTGATTTAAGGTATTATTATATTTTGGTACACATTTTTGAAAGGCATTATCTCAACGAATTAAAATTCAAAATACTTCTACAAACGAGTATGTGTCATAAATTTTCCAGCATTCAAGTTGTTTATTTAAATTTTATTACCGGATAAGTGTTTTCCGACCCTTTTCCGACCAACTGCCAAAGGTAGCCTATAAATTTATCTTCTGAGCTCTGGGCTAAAATTACATCCTTTTATTATAATACGAGTGGACTTTTTAGGTGGCAAAGATATATATCACTCGATATTACATTATTATCTTTTGAGAGGGTATCTTGAAATATAATTTTTCGTTTGACAAACATAAAAACATATATAATAAGTACCATATAATACTAAAATATTTTAGAGTTAATATGAAGATATATCACAATAACTTCGCAACACTACGCAGAGATAATTCTACTGTAGGTATTGGGAAGAAACTAAATCTTCATACTAACAGCAAATAAAATTTGCAGGCAAAAATAATACCTCCTTACCAACACTCGAAAAATGCAGTTGTTAAAAATAAATAATTTACTGCAATAAACTTTAAAAATAAACATTGTTATTATGGTACCTGCAAAGTTCGTTGCTAAAAATTGCCAAGTAAATAATCTGCTAATTTTAACCCAGTAGGTTTGTTATTATTCATTCTTTCTTTTGAAAAACGGAAAATACTAATTGGTAATCAAGCTTTAACATCAAAATAGTATAAACATCTTTACATTAGGTACATCTCATATGTAAATATTAGCAAATCAACACACGATATTTGTGAATAATAATGATAATCTTTGACGAATATCTCATCTTAATTCAACTTAATTCAATCATTTTTCAGTGAAACATGTCCAATTTGACGAGTATACTTTATTTAATCATTTTTTAATGTGACATAATATTTGGCGAGCATTATACTTTATTTAATATTTTTTTAAATATATCGTGTCAAATTTGAGAAATATTAATATTTTTATGTATGAAATGTCAAATTTGACAGATGTCGAATACAAAATGTCCATATAGGTACCTGTTTCTCGGTTAAATTTAAACAAGTAGGTACATTGATATTGGCAACCAACTTCATTTTTACAGTATTAAATTGTCAGATTTGTGCAACTTTGTTCAACCAAGTGCATCTTTGCTATTTTTAATCATGTATAGGTTAATAACTACCAATATGACTTTTTACATTGCTATTGGTAACCAACTTACATTTTAACAGTATTCAATTGTTAGATAATAGCCAAGTGCAACTTTGTTATTTTTAATCATATATTGGTTAATAACTACCAATATGACTTCAACCGAGCCAAAAAGGTACTTTGCTAACTTTAGATTTTTTCAGTGTATACTTACTTCCTATTTCGATGTTTATCTTTAAATATTCTCCAACTTACTTCCTACTTCAATGTTTGTCTTTAAATATTTTATAGATTTACTCTATTAATTCTATATTTTATTTTTTAAACACTTAAATTATATATGTACTAGACCACAAAAAGGTACCATTCACTTCGTTGTAGGAATGAAAAATTAAACTCAGGGGGGCATTTCTGGTCCAACCGGCGAAATCAAAACCCTCACGATTACCCATATCATGGATATAATTATTATATGGAATTCCAAAATATCTTTAGATGTCATAGAACTCCATATGATAATCAGACTAGATGCCCCCAATATACTGCGTCTATTAAATTTTAACGTAAAAAAAATGTATACAAGATCTCGGGACTTTTTTATTTTAAATTCATATAAAACTAATATAGGATATTTCTCCCCCCTCCCTAGAATTACTCGCGATTTTAATATTATATCGTTGTCCAGACCTCTTGTGGATATTTTCTCAGAGTTAAATGAATTTAAAAAATGTATTTTCTTGCCTTGATTTGTGGAGCTTGTGCAATCTGTGCCCACATAGTATTCAATGCGGGATAGTTAATGTTATGTAGGTGCGAATTTTTTTGGTTGTTTCTTTCCTACCTACTTCGATTATATTTTTGTAAACAAGCGAATGACCCTTGTATGCTTTAATTTATTTTGATTTTATACCTACTACCTTGTATGCTTTTGGTTTGTTTTAATTTTTATACTTTGAAATTTGAAATGTTATACAAATTTGATGTAATTATTTTTTTATGATTAATCGTGTAAAATAATTGTAGGTTTAATCCTGTATATTTTACCTAAATAAATAAAATAAAATAAAATAAAATATCCATGATATGGGTAATCACGAGGGTTTTGATTTCGGCGGTTGGACCTGACTTGTCCCCCAGGTTGATTGATTGCTTGTACAACATATAAATATATAAAGTATTTTTTTTTATTTACTTATTTATTTATTCAACTTTCTGTAGGTACATAATATAAACAAATATATTGTACACTGGCGGGCTTATTGCCATTAGGCAATTTCTTCCAACCAACCAGACATTAAAAATGATTATACTATAAAATTGAATTGAAATCCTTCTGATCTTATTATTTTTTGTTCGCAGAAATTCAGTTCAAATTGAGTCAGCCAAAACCACCGGAATCTGTCTGCAGTCTTCCATGTGAGCAAGGTCAAGCTAAGCAATATGTTGAAGGAGAAAGTTGCTGTTGGCATTGCTTTAATTGTACACAATATCAGGTAAGGTTTATTATTTCATATTGTTTATATTTTTTAAATGCACGAGTTTTAATTTGAACTATCTTCAAGCATTGTCCATACTTATACACGTTCAATATTAGAAACAAAAAACTGGGATCACAATCCAGCGAACTTCTTAATGTTCTAAAATCTCTATTCTGGAACCTGAACAGCCATAATATTAAGATGTGTCATAATCTTCATTACGTTATGCTAAGAGTTTTTTTTAACAAACCGTTATTATCATCATCATGATCTCCTGCTTTTCTATCCAAGTTTACGTCTGAAATGACTCCAAAACAAATATAACTAACAACAACAATCAAAGAGATCAATCAAAATTTTATTTTTAAGGGGGCATATAAACCTAAACATCCCAATTTCAACTCAAATTCCTCAAATATGTTACACCGTGTGTTTCTAGAAAATATAGCATAAGTGTATTCAAAATTTCTCTAGTGAATGTTAGTCACACAATTTCATAATTCAGGCTAAATCCCCTAAAAAAGATATTAAAAATATCCTCTTTTACAGCATTTTTTTTAAAATTACTCCAAATCTATGTGTCGCAGAGAAATAAATGTTGTATATGCTAAAAGAGTGCATAAAATCAATGTGAATGACCGACAAAGTTTTTTTCTTTTCTAGTAAGGTTTGTTCTTAAATTGCAAAAAATCAACAAATTTTGGGTTTCCGATAATTTAAATCACCTATAAACCTTTTTTCACGCACGCGATAGTTACCCTTACTAACGCGTAACTTCATAGTGCATTAGGCGGTTTTAATATATCATGTTTTTAGTGACTAAATTTAGCGTTATATGTCCTCATGAAATATGAAAATCTCGTGTCACGATGTTCGTGCAAGCTAATTTCCGAAGCCCCCCCAACCGATTTCCATTAAATTATCTTTATTTGTATGGTTGGTAACGGATTGAAAGATTCAATAGTTTTGGACCCGATAGATGGCGTTGTTATCGGGATGTAATGAAAATATTTTTTTTTTCAACTAAAAAAAACATTTTATATTTTACCTATAGATTTCTCATTCAAAAATACATGTAATTACTAATTTTGACATTCGTTCAACCCCCCTAAGAATTTTTTTTAGCAAATAAGGATCTTATTATATTTTTTAGTTGCGTAATCCTTCAATAGACGGCGGTATAAAAAAAATCTATCGACATCTGTATAACGCATCTAGAAAATAAACCACACTCAAATGTTTAAAAAAAAATATGTAGAGAACATAAAATTAGGTCTATATAAAATGCGGTCTATATTATAAAGCGGTCTGAGGCAGGACAGCGAGTGCCCGGGCCAACTTCTAATAATATAAAAAAAACTTACTTTTGACGTGCAATTTAGGATAACTCGATATTGTAATTGTAAATTTAATCAATATACTGGCTCGTCCAATCAAATAAAATATTTAAGATTTACCCCCAAAATTAATGCCGCCAGATTAATACTTCACTGTACTAGATCAAAATTCTAATAACTTTAGTAAACAATATCTGATTACAATAGGATCAATGTCATATTGGTAAACAACATCAGATAATAATTAATCACTTATGTTAACAATTATGTATCAAGCCAAAATATACGTCAATTCAGTTGATAATATATAAATAACATACATATCAATTTAATATAACATACACAATATATTACACATCTTAAAAATTTATAAATATATTTGTGAATTCGCTTTCCCAAATTATCGTTTTATTCAAAAACCATTTGTGAAAAATTCTCTGTAAAAGACAGTTAAATGAAGTTGTAAAATTAAAATCTCATCATTTATACTTTCGTATATTTTTGTCATTTATCATTCACCCGTAATATTAGCATCCCTGAATTCAGATAAAATAACTCATATAATTGCAATATAAGTACAACTGATTTGATAACAGTTATAGAATCTAAATATGTTTTACCCATAATAAATCAAAAATTCACTAGGTTAAACGGTAGAATGTAAAAAAATATAGATCCCGAAGATATAGATAACTGCCTAAAAGTTTTTAAAAATATCGAAAAAAGCCGATACATCCAACTAAAAAGTTTAATTTCCTACAAAAAGTATGAACATTGTAGTAGTACCTACATCTCATTTTTTTAACAATTTTTATAAAAATTTAATTTAATGACAACATCGCTTCATACTATTTGTATGGCAGTTGCCTATTATTCACAATATCTAAGAAGACTCAATAATTTGATACTTAATCTCCAAACATACATAACATCATGCTGTTTTCATATTCTGGGTAGGAAAAACAGATTGACCTTCATACTATCCTATGCTGACATACATACCTAAATGTTTGAAATAAAAAATAAAATATCTTAAAATATTTATTATATAGTTTGGTACGTATTCTTTAATTATGCATACTATCGCCATCGATAGTTGGATCTCATGTGTTACATGCAACTGGTAGTATTTAATTTAATAACGCGTGCAATATACTTAAATATTTCAATTGAATATTATTTAAAACTGGTTTAGTAAAATAAAAGTTAAGTTAAAAAAAAGTGTTCAGTTATCATTTTTTATTTTATTCTATTTTGTAAACATACAGTCTTAAGAACTCGTACATAAATAATATAACACTCCATTAGAGGACAAATTAAATCATGGTCTCTATTTATTGTCTTTACGCCATTAACTTATGTATGAAAAAATATGTATAGATAATCGATTATGAGAAATCGATTATGGTTCAAACTATATTGTTTCGTGAAAAAAAAAATTCTTTCATCAAAGGTTTTAATAACGATACGCTTACTGTATATTTTTCAAATATTGATAATCCAAAGTGTTTCTAAGTATATCGAAATTATTATTAAAAACTTTTTAATTATGCCAGAAACTTTCAATTCTCCGTTAAAAATATCGAACATCTTCGAAATTCCGAAGTTGTTAAATTATAAAGACTATGGTTTCAGATAATTGTTGGTTCTTGGAAAAATATAGAGAGAATAGTGATGAGCAAACGTTTGAAAAAAGCATCAGCAGTTTAAATTTTAGTATAAATACGAAATCTTAAATATATATATTTTCTTATTTTGGTTTTCTTATAATGTTTCATTTTGCTTTGGAATTTTATTGATAAAGAATCCATCTCAACGTCGGTATGAAAATAAATTTTAGTATAAATACGAGATATTAAAAATATACGAAATTAAAAAGGTATTTTCTCATTTTGGTATTCTTATAATCTTATTATCAATTTATTAAATGATTCTATTATTATAAGTAAAATATATGTAATATTATGTAAAATGTAGATATGTTATTTGCTCCTGTCCCAAGCACAAGTTTCTAACTTTATTGGGACAGTGCCTATTGAAAAAAAAACTATTAATTTAAATTTTTGTAAGTACCTACTATGTGTTTATATTATGTATACTCAATAAAAAAAATAAAAAAATCTTTCATTTTGTTTTGGAATTTTATTGATAAAGAATCCATCTCAACGTCGGTATGAAAGTATATTTCTTCTTCCGTGCCGTCTGGAACGACATCTAACATTCTTTAGTCCCTTCGTGACTCTGTTCCGTCAATATTCAGGAAATGTTAATTTTTATTTTAAGTTTTGATAAATTTATGTTGCATATCTGGCGCTATAAAGTAGATTCTGGGAAATCCTTTTCTAGGGCTAGCAGTTTACAATTTTTATTGACAATACAAGCAATTATGAACTAGGTGCTTATTCCCGTTCCACATTAAATAGGCACACAATCTCAGTAGTCTGCACTCAAAATCATCACCTGAATACTCATACGAAAGAAAAAGTTTTTTTCTGTTATTTATTTAATTTATTTTTTCACACATTTAACTGTTATTAAAAATAGTTTCCGCACGGTGAATTGTCCATTCGGTCAATTGTCCATACGATAAATTGTCCCCACGGTCAATAATTGTGCTCACGGCCAAAATGTTCCCACGGTCAATTGTCCGTGCGGTCTGTTGTCCTCACGGTCAACTGTCCATACGGTAAATTGTCCCCACGGTCAATTTGTCCTAACGTTCAATTGTCCACGGTCAATCGGCTATGGCCAATTGTCCAGACACCATCGGTTATCTAGGGATGCCGGTAGTCTGAGACATAAAGGACTACAGTCCCAACCGAGCTCTATCTTAAACGGGACTACTAAAACATCTTCGGGTCTTCTTTAATGTTTTTCTTGCTACTTGAAACTTCTTTCGTATCTCTCAACATTTGTGTTAAACAAGATAGGTATTATTGTATTATCTATTTTTTACGTTATTTTAATACCATAAGATATTGACTCAGAAAGTAATTTATAATGGTCCTAATTTTTTGGAAGACCAATCTTCAAACTTATCTTGAGCATCACTAAAACGAATATATATATATATATCTATGTAGGTAGTATGTACATAAGTAAGTAACAATACAGTTGTTTAGAATGAAAACTTTCTTAATCAAAGTAAACATAAGACTAATTGAATTTCAATCGCAATGTATAGGGGAGGGGGTGAAAATTAATTTTCCGCGGTGATGGTTTGGCACATTACGATTTCTGGAGGTTTACAAAACTCCCATGTACCTACCTTGTTGAATACACATAACATTTCATTAACATTTAGAAACACCAAATGTAGGATCGAATACTCCCACACTTTTATGTAGGGCATGTTATATTTTTTTTTCTTATTTTTGTACAGTAAATGTTAAAACTTTATTTTTTTATTTCTAAAAAATATTATCTGTTCATCAGTAGATACAAAAACCTTATTCATTTCTCAATTCTTAAACTTTGACTTACCTACACTGAAGATAGGTTATTTTTTATTAAATCTCAAATTCGACTAATAAGTTGTCCAATCCAATTTTCTGCAAAATAATATTTCTTTATTACTGTATTTATGGATCATAATACGAAAGTTTATGAAAAAAAAACTACCGTTCTGCAAATCAATGTTAAAGAATGCCTAGTGTCTATAGCATGGGTGGCCAACCTTTTCAGCAGCCGGGCCAGATTTATGAAATGAGATTTCCTACCGGGCCGTACAACATTTTTTTTATTCTTATTCATAGCCTTAGATTATATGTAAATAAAACATGTAACACTTTTTATGAGGAATTTCTGTTCCTTATATGATTCTATGTTCGTAGCAAAAAAGAAACATATTGTTTTTTTAAAGATATAACTAAAATGAAAATCAAATATAATTAGTAAATTAGAGTTATACAATACAAAAAAAATAGTAAAAAATAAACAAAATATAATAAATTTTAATGAAACCTATGATTTTATTAGTCAGAACTAAGTGTATCAATGTAGATAACTAGTGATGTTGCTACACGCAAACAAATTTTCCAAATGCTCATCAGTGAATCGCGTTCTCATTTGAGATTTAATATGCTTCATTCGACTAAAAAGCTGTTCACACGTGTAAGTGCTTCCAAATAGCGTAATCATCGATATATCATTTTTGTAAAATGCAGGATAACTATCCTTGTCCAAATATGTTTCGGTGCCACTAATTTTACGACCGGAATTGGCGGGAAAAGCGTTTTCCCGCCAAAAAGTGTCTATTTACAGTTAAAAGTGGCAGATAAATCAAAATACAAAATTATTTACCTTTGTCATTTTTTCAATGGTCATAAATGCATCATGGAAACCAACTTGACGAAAAAATAAATAATATTGGCATCTTATTACATTTACTTAATTTTATACATCATTTTTATATCGAGATCTACAATTATATCAAAGTACAAACAAAGGTAAATATTTTTATAACTTGATTTATCTGCGTTTTCTGTGGTTATTTTTGGTTTTCGTCTATGGTTGAGTCGTGTAAATAGTCGTAGCCAATATGTTTTGTAAAACTCTTCCAAACCAACCTGATTGATTGAATTTTATCCTTAAACTGTGTATCACAACACATTTCACAATGTTCCATTTGTAATTTTCCTGTTAATAAATACACGTTTACTGAGAACGCAAGATCGACGTGCGCTATTTAAAATCAGCTTAACGTTGTGATTGTTAACTAACACGAATATACCATACAAGAAATTGTCACGATAGTTGAATCAATGTACCGAAATAATTCCATATATGGTATATGATACAACCACGCATGATGGAATGTTTTTTGGTAGTTTTATGTACACTAAAAGAAAAAAAAGGTGTGCATATGCTCCGCGGGCCACAAGTAGACACCCAGCGGGCCGCACGCGGCCCGCGGGTTGGCCACCCATGGTCTATAGCGATCAATCAAAGGAAATTGTGAATTATTAATCTGGTAACAGATTTTTAACAGGTCATTTGATCGTATGTTATGATTGAAAAGTATCAATAATTGGTGTTTAAAATGAAACAAACAACATTGGTCCAAACACTGCACCCTGGGACACACTGAATTATTCAAATATTTCTAGTTTTATGAAAAAATTAGAGCGTTGATAGATTTATTAAATGGTTATTTATATAGATACTTGACCATTGTAAAATATCACAATTATTCAGCAACGTTGTTTACTAAATATTAGCTTCTGTTAATAAGCATTAGGTATTGAAGTGAAAAGCGTCGATAAATCAGGTATGTTCCGTTCCTGAAAGACCGGATGCTGGTCAATAGCCGTATTAAAGACTCTCTTGTTTCCATCCAAACAATGAGATAATATTTTGACAAACATAAGTTGTCATCATTGAGTTTGTGATCTTATACCGCTTTAATTTTTCCCGGACGATTCTGAAATAGATCAATAATATTATTACATTTTTTTTTAAATCAATACTTACACTTTTTCGATTACGAAAAATCATTGCGATAACCATAATTTTATTAATCAATCTTTAATTTAAATGATAAATAAAACTAAACCGCATAGTGAATGTATCTATTTTTCTATACAACCTTTGTTTCTGTAATATCCATATTATTTTAGTATTCCTGGCTGTTGTTGAATCATAATTTTGACCTTACAATAAAAATATAAAAACAAAATGTTAGGTAGGTATGTATATAGAGCAAAATGAGCTTTGTTTCTTTCAAATTTTATTTCAGTTTAATAATATTCGATACTCGATATAATTATTTTAGTACAACCATTTTCATCTCAAGCATCAAATTCGAATGAGGGAATTGCCGAAAAACTCCATTCCGAAAAAAAAAACGAAAAATTTTATCGAAAAAAATTGTTGTTGTTAAAACTTCGTTTTTCATATTACTGTTTGACATTGTCACTTGTTTTAACATGGGTACAAAATATTCCATGGAAGATGAAATTTTCGATTGAACCATGTTTCTTATTTTTTATTAAAGACACATCAAAATATTTCATTTTTTATTTTTTATGTATGTATGTATTCTTTACAGTTGTTTTATTTTTTTTATTTGCGACCGACACCCGCTTCACTGCGAAAATACACGTGTTGGAGCGAGTATCAAAAACACATTTTATAATATGATTGTCACATCACAATTATACCCTAAAAATAACTCACACAAACGTAATTGTAATAAATTTCAAGTTGCAAATTAACAGCAATGAAACAAATAAAAAACACTTGTCACTGTGTCACTGGCAAGTCCATTGATAAAGGCGACAAGTGGCGGGAACATGATAAAACAAAAAAAAAGTATACAGATTGGCATCACTTCTTATGATAGAGTGACGTTCGTTTTACAGCTAGCGGGACCCTCCAGAAAGATCCATTTTTTATACAAAACTTGAACACCACACTTTTTGATGTTCCATTACAATACATTTTTTAGCATTTAACAGGGCGCATGACCACGCGTAATTTAACAAAACTCTCTTACTAATTTTGAGCATAATGTACGAGTGAATACGTTCAACAAGTAGGTTAAATATTTTGCGAGTTACAACTAGAGCTTGTCAATCGAACATTCGGGGTTCGAATTATTCCCTCATTTTCGACGTATTCAATATTCGAATATCTCGTTTGATATTCGAATCATTCGAATATTTGTACTATTTAAGGGGGGAACTGCTGCCAACGTACTTATTTTTCAATTTGATATACCATCATTATTTCTCATAAAATCGTTTTGAAAAAAACTAATTTAGATAGTTTGGATATTAATAAACAAAAATATACCTTAACTTTTTGATAATGTTCTGTATAAATTCTTGTAGAAAAATAATGGCATACCCCGATTTTCAACGTTTATCATATATTTTAATAAACTATAAGGCGTAGAGTAATATATTTTTTTTTAAATTAAAGAAGACAAAAATATCTAGAAAAATATGATGTGACGTTGCATTAATGCTTCAGGTTTAGTAAATAAACCTAAAAAACAATTATTTTCCATTCAGCGCCATTGCGTAATAAAAGTTTTTTTGATTTATTTACTTAACCTGATGCGTTAATGCAACGTCATATCATATTTTTCCAGGTATTTTGTTCTTCTTTAATTTATAAAAAAAAATATTGCTCTTTACATTATATCTTTTTAGAAATTTAAGATAAATGTCTAAAATCGGGGTATGCTTATTATTTTCCTACAAGAATATATACAGAACATAATCAAAAAGTTAAGGTATATTTCTCTTTATTAATATTCAAACTAACTAGTTTATTTTTTTCAAAATTATTCGTTTAATAATGATGGTATATCAAATTAAAAAAATAGGTACGTTTGCAGCAGTCACCCTCTTAACAATAATTTGTCAAAATCTCGAATGCCTATTTCGTATAATAATTTGTCGAATAATTTATAAAAAATAACATAATCATAAATATTCAATTCTTTTAATTTTTAATGGGATTTATATTTACAAAAATCGTACTGTTAAAAGAAAAACACTAATTTAATTTTAAAAAATCCTTAAATATTTTTAAGCTCAGATTCAAAGTAAACTTACCCAGTTTTTTGTATAGTCAAAACTGACTTAACATTGGATTAAACTCGTTTTTTATATAGTAAGTAACTCGACGTCCTACGTAGGCGATTCAAAGCGAACGCGATTGCGAAGCGGTTACACGCGAAGTCGAAGCGGCGGCTCTGTCCTACGTGCGCGCGAATCGCACCTCTGACATTTTACTTAACCAAAAAAACTATGGCACCTCTTCCAATTCGCGCGAAAATATCATACCATCTGATCGCGTTCGCTTCGCATCGCGCCGCGCCACATCGTATTCTACTCGCGGTTTGTAACGTAGGTTACTTCCATGGTTACCGACTGTTAGTTATTTTCGCGCCGCGTCGCTTCGCATTCGCTTTGCATCGCCTACGTAGGACGTCGCGTAAGGCCCTTAAAGTTTACTAATTAGTGATTCGTCATTTGTTCTTTATTCGATTATTTGGGAGCTCTAGTTCCAACCGGAAATTCTGTATTTTACAAGTGGATATACATATCTCACTTATTGTCATTCATACGGGTGCACAGGTGAACAAATTAAACACCATTTGTAGTGAGCAAAATTACGTTGAGTAAAATGTAATCGTAAAACGTTAATTAACTGGCTGGAATGGTGCAGAAATGAACATTAATGTCTTGAATAATATACATATATAGTGGGTGCTCTATTATTATACATAACACAATTGTTCAGTAAATCTGTTGTTTCATTGTTAAAAAAATCAAAATGAATAGTTAATACTTTAGAGATTTTATTCCTTTTATAAAAAGACGATAGCTTTGCCTTGTGGAGATCTTTAAACCAAAAAAATAGTAGGTATGAATTTGTTTTTAAAAAATGTAATTTGTGTAAGGATTTGCTTTTAAAAAATGTAATCATTAATGATCGACGAAGTTTTTATTTTGTAGAATTTCATTATTAGTTATATCTATAATTAAAAGTAAACCACTTTTGATTCTATGTACATGAATTTTATTATGTGCGTTAGGCCTATTTCGCCTTGTTAGGGTATTTACTAGCAAAAGACTATTTTGACAAATTTTACTTATAATATCATTTAATGATTCGGCGGATATTTTGTGGTAGTTAATATAAACCATTTTTGAATTATAAATTAGCTATAAACCACTTGTTTTTTGAGTCACTTCGCGACATGTTTCGGAAGCGCTGTCCTTCCATCGACCGGCGTGTCGAGACTAACATGTTGAATTTGTGTGTATCTGTCTGTGAAGCGAGGAGGGTGGCGGTTGGGGGTTGGTTGGGTTAGTGGGGGGAGGGGAGTATTGTGAAGTGTTTTTGTTTTTGATGGGAAATAGTTTATAGAATAACATGTGGCGACTGTAATGAACACTACATAGGACAGACATCACGTAACCTAAATATAAGAATTAACGAA